>APFE030642342.1:0-28628 GCA_000404065.3 Pinus taeda | reverse complement strand
CCTTGATCTGTGGAACACCTGACACATAGCCATTAGAAGCTTGATGGAAGCTTGGCTATAAATTCATCTGATTGGTCCCCAAGCTAGCATCTCAATCCCCTTTAGTTGTTTACACCATCTAGCTGAGAGAGCATAGCTTGGAAGTGCCTTCAGATTTTCTGTGATTTTTATTTTGCTTGGATTGAAGCTGAAGTGCTGTTGAAGTGAAGAACCAAGTGGACTGTGCAGTAAGAGCATCAATGGATGGAGGTATTCCTGGACTTATATATTTTGATTTTGAGATTCTTTAGAAAATTTAGAATCGCTGTAGATTTATTTACACTTGAATCATCGCAATTTTGACAAAGTTTGGGCCACATATGTAATTCAGTGGATGCCATTCATACTCTGTACTGTGTAGGATTTCGTCTAAGTTAAATATATCCACACTTTCCCATGTACTCTCCACTCGCCATTGATTTCCATTTTATCGTCTCACAAACCCTGATATCATACGCCGCCCCATAAGTATCCTGTCAGTTTGTGAGACTTCGTTTGTTCCATTTGGATCTGACATTGTGGTAACTGCGAGACTTTGTGAATGGGATACTGTGCCAAGAGTTCTCTGCGCTTGTAGATATTCATTAATCTGGATAAATGGTTCTCTGGCAAGAACCCTAAAATGTCTCTGCTCAGAGTTCAAATCGTTTTCCCACCCACCGATGAAAGAATCCATTTCGCTTCAATTAGCACTATAAGTGAAAAATCTTCGTTGGTTATTGTTTTCTGAGTTTGTTGTTGGTTTCGTTTGACATATTAAATATGTTCATGGTAATTTGACAATTTCTTTCATTTGGCCGACATAAAATAATGCAATCGCATAGAGTTCTAGATTTTTAGATTTATTTAGGTCGAATTACGGTAAACATAGAAATTAAATGTTATTTAAATATGGACAAGTGTGAATGATAATATTAAAAAATAAATAAAATTACACAGAATATTTTTCTTAAAACTTTAAAAACATGAAAATTAATTAAATTATCAATTTCATTTAAATGGTTTATTAATTTATATTGTATATTTATATTTATTTATATATTTATATATATAAGTATTATGGAGATTTCAACTTTATAAATAACTTTGATATAATATTAATCAAATATAACTTAACTTAAATCATAAACTTTGATGATTTGTTTAATAATCAAATTAATTTTAAATAATAAAATTAAGATATTAAAACAAAAAATGCATAATTATTTTTAAGATAAATCTCAAATTTTGATCTACTAAAATCTTTGTTATTCACTTAAAAAGTAAGTTAATGATAGTTAAATTAAATTTCACAATGAACTTTTCCAAAATACACAAGGCTACCAACATAATTATATATTTTATAATGTGAGAATATTAAATAGATTATCAATATTTTATCATTTTATATAAAAATAACTAGCCATCTATATAGATTAAATGTTTGACACATGACATGTATCAAAATTCTTGCATCATGGCACATCTTACCTTACTAATATTAATTTTTTCTTATAAAAAATAACTAAATTATAATTTTGTTTTAAATTATTATTATTAGTCATTAAAAAAATTAGTGTATAATCTAAACATATATACATTATATATGACAATATTCTTAACAATTTTTTTATCCTTTAAATAGACTTTGTTACAATACTATGAACCAATACGATGATCTACCAATACCACATGCCTAGAGAATCATAACACTTTCAAAATCAATTTTTTGACATATATATTTTATTTTATATATATTTTTAATTAAGATGAAAAGGAAAAATACATAATTAACTTTGAGATAAATATCAATACTCTATCTTGGACTACTACTAAAATCATTTTTCTCGAAATTAATTAAATCCTTATAATTCACTTATTGATTACAGAAAATTACACTAAATTTTGAAAGCAATAAACCAAATAAAAACAAATCAAGACTTCCAAAGGCCAAACCACATCAATCATCAACCAATGATTCCAGCTCACAATCGTACATCACTAACACCAACCACATCTGTCTCTACCCAATTTGTCCATGAATCCAAGAACTAGTAACTCAACCCATTGCTTTCTAGAGCTCTAGAGCATTCGTCCAACCCTGCTTTAGGGACCAGTAACTCAACCCACAAAGCGCTCCAAAGAGTTTGTCCCAACCTAGGCTTGAAGACTAGTAACTCAATTAATGTCATTCCACGGCTTCAAGACTATTTGTTCCAACCCACAACCATTAGGAATTATGATCAGAAACTAGAGAACAATCTAGTGGAGAAACCCACAACACAATGGCTATCAAGGTGATGGAAAGGTAAAGCTAAAACCACTGTCAATCTAGAAAAATATCCATGCCAACGACAACACATAACCGTAAAACCACATCCATTTACCATGAATCCATAAATTAGCAACGAAATAATGCATGCAGCTGGTTACCTACAAAGAAATCCAGCTGTAGCTCTTGATCCACATGTTCCCTTGTGCTTTCACGCTTTATATTTCATTCCTTTTCCAATCCCAGTGAATACTTGAGTTCTCCAAGCATGCTTAAATATTTCTCTAATTGTGCAAGAGTATGGGAGAATGAGAGAATAGAAGAGATCTCAACAGAAAAGTACAAAAAAGGTACGAACTGGTCCTCAGAAGCCTTTTTACGATTGAAGCCTCTATTTTCTTCGTTTTCCTTAAATTTTCCTCACATTCAAATCTGTGACCGTTCATCCCCCTTTTCTCCTATTTTCCTTTATTTCATAAATATAATGCCAATTAATGCCTCTTTTCCTTTCTGAATGGCTTTACCAATTTCCATATGAATTAATTAATCACGAATCGTACCCCATCACTATTTTTTGCTCAATATTTAGCTTGGAATGGTTGTCCCGTGACATTAGTCTTACTTTGTTCACATGAAAATGAACCAAGGGTTGTCACAAACCCCTCCCCCTTGGGAGAACATTGTCTGGGGTGTTCAATGACAGTTACAATCTAACAAAACTCATGCTTCCCATGGAGCTTTATAACATAGTCCATATAACATTTACATCATAACATACTACTGGGACCTTGACCATCATGCCATAAACACCTTATCTCTTGTTAGATCTTTATAACACAACTTGATGCAATATATATATATATATATAATATATATATATATATATATATATATACACACACACACACACACACACATACATGACCAAAACACAAAATCAAATACATATATCAGAATCTATTCACTCAACCAGTGAGTCGAGAAGTATACATAGCCCACATATGATCCACCGTCTCCCATGTAGCTTTATCAGGCCAAAATCTCTTCCATTGCACTTTAACCTGCTCGATTGCTCGATTTCGGAGCATGAGAATCTTTCATTGGAAAATGCACTGATGTTTCAGCTCGAATTCTCCTTCTAGTTCCACCTACAATACAAAACGACCAATCACACAATCAAAATCCTTCACGTATCTTTTAAGCATTGAAACATGAAAAACATCATAGAATTTCACTATCGTAGGAAGTGAAAGTCAGTAGGCCACTAGTCAGTCCTCTCAAGGATATCGAAGGGCCATCCTCAAGGATATATTCTTGGGCTTGATTTGCAAGTAAATATGCTCCGACCCCTAAAACTCCTTAAATGTTCATCTACAAAAATCTTCTTCCTATCTTTTGCTACCTTTATATTCTTCTTGATAACCTACATTTCTTGTTCCATAACTACCAAGATGTCTGGTCCAATCAATACCCTATTCACTGGATAAATCCAGCCGATGGGCGTATTACAACTCTACCCATAAAATGCCTCAAACAAGCTCATCTTCAAACATTCCTAATATCCAATATTATATGAAAAATCCACCTATGAAAGATACTCTTCGCACATGCACTATTGATGCATAACGTACATCCTCAACATGGGCTCAAGAATCCCCTTGACCCTCTATGTCTGTCCATCTATATGTAGATGATAAGTTTTACTGAAGGCCAACTTTGTCACAAAATTTGCAAACAAACGTTTTGAAAACCTCGAAGTGAAGATGGAATCTTTGTGTCACACAATCTTCTTAGGAATACCATGCAAACTCACTATAACCCTCATGAAGAGTTGAGCTACCTCACAAGCTAAATTTATAGACTTCAATGGAATGAAGTGAGTTAGCTTTGTCAACCTGTCAACCACAACCATAACAGAATCATGTTGCTTTGATTTCCTTGACAACCCTATAGTGAAGTCCATGGAAATGACATCCTGTTTGCACTCTGGAATCAAAATCAGCTACAATAAACCACCTATATACTTACACTTTTCGTGTACCTCTTGAAAATCCAAACACCCTGCAACCAACGTAACCACATTTTTCTTCAATTTTGGCCAACAGTAGAAATTATTAACTGTTTTCAATCTCTTCTAATATCCTAGGTGACCTCAGTACAACTTGACATGAAATTTATGCAAGATAAACTTCTTCAGCTTGTTTTTCTCCAACAAATATATCATCTCACTAAATGTGACCAAATCATCTACCGAGAGATGATAATCCACATCTTGTTCACCTATACCCTGGTATTGTAACCTACGCTTAGGATGTTGGTAGTTTGCATCTTGTTGTCCCTTCTGAAAGATCTACTCTTGTAAATTTGTCCCATATTAACTCATAAGTGTAATTTGATTTACCTACACTGGGTTAAGAGCATCTACAACCATGTTTCATTTACCCCTAACGTACTTGATATCGAACTCAAACTCACTGAGTGTAGCAAACTGAGCTTGTCTCAAATTCAGATTAGGTTGATAAGAAAATTACCTGAGCCAACTATGATCTCTCATTAATATGAACATTCTGCCAAGAAGATAGTGCCTTCACATCTTCGACACATGAATGATAACCACCGACTTAAGGTCACGAGTCACATATTTTTGCACCAGCTCATTCAATTTCCTTGACTCATAGCATAATACTTGTCCTTCCTGCATTATAAATCCACCAAGTCCTAATTTAGCATGATCTTTCTCTCCCTTCACATTAAAATAATTTATTTCTAATTATCTTATGCTAAGGATTTTTTGTATATTTGAATGAAGGTCCATCACATGGACTTTGCCACCAACAACTTTTCATAAGATAACAAGAAATTTTCTACCTCTAGTGCTCTTTTCTAACCTTTCCCTAAAATTTCATTTATTATATGAGTAATAATTCAAATCACTACATCATCAAAAAACCCTAATCATGGATTCTGTATCCATTCAATCCAATGATAGGCCCATATCTAAAAATACTCAATATTAAAAATAAGAATGTAGTTGTGCTACATTTTCCCCCTTTTAATTAAACACCATCTTTGGTCTTTATCCTTTAGATGTATTCATTTTCAAACAGTGCTACAAAAGCGTCTTGCATCTTTTCCTCCATCTCCCAGGTGGCCTCCTCCGAGGTAAAGTACTTCCATTGCACCTTAAACTGAGTGATGGCTCAATTTCGAAGCAACCTTTCTCTCTCATTTAATATTTGAAATGGTTTTACCTGGAAATATCCTTCCGATTCCACTTACATTAAATTCCAATGAATTACATGAGAGTTATCGTGAACATATTTCTTTAGTAAGTATACATGAAAAAAATTGTGTAAATTTTTTGGCTTGGGAACACCAACTGGTATTCTAGCAGGCTAAATCTTTCTAGGATTTCAAAATTACCATAATACCATGGTGTTAATTTAGCACAAGTTCTTAGTCTGAGAGTGATCTTTCTTCGTTTAATAATTACTTACACATTTTCTCCTACTTTAAATTCCATGTTTGTTCTATTTTGATGAACATAAATTTTCTGTCTATCCTGTTCAGTTTTTAGATTATGTCTGGTTTTTTTCACCACTCACTCAATTTCCTATAGTGCATCTAGTTCGAGGGCTAACCTATCTTCCGAATGACTCCAAAAGAGAGCTGTATGACATTTCCTCCCATATACGGCTTCAAAAAGGATCATTTTTATATAAGCTAGTAACTATTGTTATAAGAAAATATTACTAGTTGTGGGAGCTCTTTCCAATTAATAGGTTTGTCCATGACATACATTCTTAACATTTCCTCCAGAATATGATTGGTTATTTCCATTTTTACTTTAGTTTACGGGTTATAAGTAGCACTGAAATCAAGCTAGGTACGCATTCCTCCAAATGAGGTTTTCCAAAAATGCAAGGTTAATTTAGCTTCTCTATCAGATATTACCATTTTCAGTATCACATTAACCGAAAACTTTTCCGCATAAATATTTTTGCAATCTGTTCTATTTCAAATGTAGAATATACTAGTACAAAATGTACATGTATGTTAATAATAATTTAAATAATTACATCTTTTGAAAATCCTAATCATGGATTCCATATCCATTCAATCCAATGATAGGTACATATCTAAAAATATTCAATATTAAAAAGCAGAATGTAGGGGTGTTATGTCTCTCCCTGTTTTAATTAAACGACATCTTTGGTCTTTATCCTTAAGATCTGTTTATTTTCAGACAGGGCTACAATATCTTCTTGCATCTTTTCCTCCATCTCCCAGGTGGCCTCCTCCAGGGCAAAGTGCTTCCATTGCACCTTAAACTTGGTGACGGCTCAACTTCGAAGCAACCTTTCTCTATCATATAGTATTTGAAGTGGTTTTACTTGTATTTATAGGTATATTTATAGTTAAAAGGATGCATTTCTCACTAGATTTCCACTTCATTGTTCTTCCCCTTAACTTTCACTCACTTTGCTATAGGTCAATTACTTCCAGTGTTCATCCCTATATAAATAACGTAAGGTTCAATGAATTTTTTGAATTTCGTCTTCCAGGCCTAACGAGGATTTCTTCAAAATTTAGTTGTGCATACCCTATGAGGGTTAAATGCTAATGGTGTTGTGGATATGTTCTCCACTATTTGTATGTTTATGGCCTTGGTCTTCCATTTCAGTAAAATAGTTTTGAATGGGTTTGAGGGAATTTAAAATAAACATATAGTAAAATATGAGACATAAAAACCAGACATGATGGAAAATGCTTGAGAGCCTCACAACATTCCTCACATTCTCATTATAATGTATAAATAATGTTTATGATACACATATAAATACATGAGGAATTTTGTCTCAAGATAGTACGTCTATATTGCACACTATGGTTGAGCAAATCTCTTGACCAAAAACTAATCTAGGAGCCTAAATAGTTTGAGATAATCTCTCAACAAACTAGGCCTAAACTAACTCCTAGCCATGATGAACAAACTCAATCTAGAAAGTTAGGATTAAATCCAACGCTCTTGATTTTAATTAATTTAATTATTTTGGACCCAAAATTGTTCCATCACATGAGAGTGAGGCTAACATTCACCCCCTAATCATAAGTCCAAAATAAGAACCAGGAAAAATATTCCAAGTTATCATGCTGAAACTATTGATCCTGAAAAAACACTACCTGAACAAACGCCAAAGATGGATGCTGAAAAATCTCCAATCTAAAGAGAGCATGATTCAACAGCAAGTCTGATTCATCCCTAAATTTTGCTTGATGACTCCATCACATGCAAAGATGCAAAAATATCTATTTGTCATTTTCTTTCAATCAGCATCCTTTGTCTACTAAAAAAGTATCGATGACGCCAACTCACGAATTTGATTTGTCCACTAACAAAATATTGAGAACGCCCACCAGCAAATTTGCTGATGTCAAAACTACTCATCACTGTTTGTTGAAAGCTTCTCACTATTTCTTTTGTTTTTGAAGACACACTCGTGAATTTTATGATGCAAAACTTCCCACTAGCTACTTGATGTTGATGATGGTAAAAGAAATTTGATCACCATTGGTTTATTAAGATGCCCACTAGATGATTTGATGAAGACTTCCCACTGGTTGCTTTTTCTAATGTTGTCGAGACTTTTAGTCTAACAACCACCTTCAATTCCATTATCATTTCCCCCCTTTGTCAACTGAAAGGAGAGACAATTATTTTCAATGGATTTCTGAAGTTTTTCCCTTCAGGTTTAGGAGAGTTTGACCATCATCATTTTATTGTAGAATTAATCTTCATGTAATACTGAATCCTTAGGTAGCATATAGACAACTATTTCACTATATATTACCACTTCCAAGGATCAATCCATGCATATTTGATCTTAACTCTAGGCGGTTGATTTTTCTTGCAACATTTTTCAAATGAATGATTTTTCTTTCCACAATGGTGACAAGGATGGAGGTCAAAGAATTTACTCTCCATATGGCCATTTTGTTTACAATGATAACACTTAACCATATTTTGATCACTGTCTAGAAAACCAACACTTAAAAAATGAAATTGTTTTGAGAAATTTGGAGCAAATAAAGTGTTTTCTTTGTTGTATCCTAGGCCATGTCGATCTTTGTTGAAGGAGATTTCTTCCCAAGGTCTGATCACTTTCTTGGAAAGACTATTCTTTTGTTTCTCTTCATACTTGTTGTTGCTGCTAACATCCTATCCTTGATTTATTAAACCTTCTATGTCACATCGGGCATCAATCATTAATGGTTGATTGGTTTGACATGCTACATCAAACTGATCAATTTGGTCTTTGATACTACTTGTCGCATCATTTAGTAGTACAACTAGTTGGATGAGATCACTTGTGTCACAACTTATATCAACACGTTTGTTACTTCATATGTGTCGCAACTTATATCAACTTGCTTGATTAGATCATCTGTGTCGCAACCTTCATCAATATGTTGAATAAGATCACTTGTATCACAACTTTCATTTTCTATTGTGATGAGGTCTTCTATGTCACAACTTGCATCTATATTCTCTGCACATTGTGCATCTAATAAATATTGCTTTTCACTTAACTTAATTTGAAGTGCATGAATGAGTTTTTCTTTCACTTCGAGCTCAATTTGAAAGTATTGTGTTGCTTCTAATGTGCTGGTCATTTGATTGATTAAGGTTTGATTATGCTTCAACTTCCATTCCAGTATTTCAACTTTGTTCTGTAACTCATGATTGCAATCTTTCAAATCCTTAATCTCCAGTTATGCACTTTGAAGACGTTTTACTCCTTTATCCATTATGACTTTTGACATGCTCGCTTGTACTCGCTTGCTTGCTTTCTTGATTTTTGTTGATGCTTGCTTGTAACACTTGCAGGATTTGAAGATCTCGCCCGCTTGAATTCTTGAACTTGTGTGCCTGATTTAGTTTATCAATGGAATGGTTGAACTCACACTCACTTGAATTTTTTACTAGGATGAGGGTGTCAGATACCACTGAAAATGCACCCAATATCAACAATGACAAGTTCAAATGACATTAGCTCAGTTAAAGAGAATTGACTCACTTAATTGTCTCAGTTGATTGACTCCCTATCATTTCAAACCTTGGGTGTCGGTTTCAAACGAGAATGCACCCTTACAATTCAACTCAAGTTGATTTGAATTTGATTACGTGTCAACTTACAAAAATAAGATTATTTGCAAGTTACAATTTTGTTTTGAGTTGAATTTTACAAAAAAGTTGCAAGTGCATTGTGCAAAAGTTTGATTTTGAATTGATGCAAATGTTATTGACGTAGTTGAATGTTGATTTATATGAAAACTTCATTAACTTGATTGCCTTAAGTGAATGATGTTGAAATTTCTTGTTGATGTAGAATCATTTTTTTATGGCGACGTTGACAAGCTTGATTAAATGTTTTAGTTGCTTGATTGCTTGTAGTTTGCTTGATTACATAAGCTTGAATGGAATTGAATATGTGCATGCAATTATTTAATTTGTTGTGTGATCCATGTATACCATTTTAAAGAGATAGTGTCAAAACTAGACACACAAAATAAGCAACACCAAGAATCCAAAAATGCATGAGCCATCACAAGCATACTCATGGTGTACCTAAGATCCCCTTATTCAATTTCGGCGGATCTAGGACACATGAACACCACAAAAAATATGTCTTAACAAATATTGAGTACATAAACAATAAACTTCACATTTATAACTCTGTCGTTGACAATGTTTAAGAAAAGATAATACAAATCTCTATCTCTAAAGTTAACTTCAATTTAGCTTTCACATCAACCCTCACTTTGCTCACTTGACATTATGACTTCTCAATTACAATTTTAACTTTAACTTGACTTTAAAATAAACTTAAACTATCTCAAAGGAAAACATTACTTTGGATTACAATAATGACTTTCTCCATTAAAAATATTCCTTATCGCTCCAAATTTATAGAAACACTTATTGCTCCAAAATAAAAATAAAAACTTCACTTTAAGATAAATCTTAGAAAATAATTTTGAACACACCTTATCACTCCATTAGAAGAGTTTTCAATTTATGATACATTTTTAAAACTCTTTTACATATGTCATTATAAATTATTAAAATAATTTAATGAAATGTATGAAATCGCTTAAAAGTGATAGATTTCCTTCTATATTTTATAGTTTATGCATGTAAAATAACCATACACCATTCCATGTGTGAGAGGGTAAGTAACCATTCACGACCTCTAGGTTGTTGTCATTGGAGTAATCAATGATTTGACCTTTGATCTTCACGCTCACCTCACCATAAATCTGCTTATCCAAATGTATGTTTCTCAAAGATGAGGATGGCCTCTCATCAGTAAATGTAGGCTACTAGCACTAAAACCATATATATGCAAAAAAAAACAATGAAAAAAACTTAATCTTGGAAGATTCACATGTTGGTTGCACGGCGCTTTGACATCTATTCGAAGAATATAATCAGAAGCAAATTCTATGTTTTTCAATCGTCTCATACCAATTAAAGAGAACACTGTTAGAACCACTCATCCACGTAGCCCAAACGAAACGTATATTGGGTTCTCTCGGCATAGGTCACCAAAACCTCAATGGCTCTAAGCTATGCTTTGATTAACCGAGATTGCAATTGTTCTTGTAAAGGGAAGAGAGTTACGACATCCAGAGGTCAGTTAACAATGAGTTCTCAGCCTATTTGCAGGTCCAATAGGCACAACGTCAAACTTTGCTCCTCATGCAGAATGGCTACTTACATTGCATCCTCTTAGCTTGTTAGTTTCTTCATTTTTTTGTTTCTTAATGCCCCTTTTGTATTGCACTTTCCTAAATTATTTCCTCAAAAATCCTCAACAATGCATATTTCCGAAAAACGTAGTTCAAACCTCTTCACAACAAATAATTTCAATGCTCAGAAGCCAAAAACATTGTAAGGATTACAGAACAACAGAACAAGCGAGCTTGGTTAACGAGATCCTTATCCAACAACAAATTCAAGCAATGGCCTCTGAGAGAATTGCATGGATGGAATATGGAACAAACACAAACCAAATCCAAATCATACGAATTTCAATGAGTGAAGATGATGAAATTCCCTTACTATATATTTTAAGAGCAGCAACCAGAATACAAAAAATATAAAAGTGCTAAATAGCTTTAAAGCCATATCAGCCCCCAATCCAATGTGATAGACCTAGAATAGAAATATTTAAAGCATGAAACTTTACCACTAGAGCTATTATCTTTACCAAATTTGACTCGAAAATCACCAATTAATCCATAATATAAACTAGGTTTTGGTTTACCTCATGAACATTTTGATACAGGCTCTCTTTGCACAATTTTTGTAGAAATAGACATACGCTCATCTACAACGTAGATGTGATCATCGCATTCACCAAATCAATTTTTGTTCACACCATACTACATTCATAATTTTATCTGACTTGATCCTCTTAATAAAATTCCATGCAAACTTCAATTCATCCTTTAATTAGAAAAAACTGATATGCATTGACAATCGGCTCTGATACCACATTGAAGAAATTTAAAATAAACATACATTAAAATATCAGAGAGATAAAAAACCAGACATGATGGAAAAGGCCTGAGAGCCTCATATTATTCCTCACATTCTCATTATAATGTACAAATAATCATAATAATACAAATAAATACATGAGGAAGTTTGTCTCAAGATAGTACATTTATCCTAGACACTATGGTTGAGAAAAACTCTCAACCAAACACTAATCTAGGAGCCTAACTATTTTGAGAGAATATTTCAACAAACTAGGGCTAAACTGACTCCTAACCATGAGGAACAAACTCAATCTAGAAAGGTAGGATTAAATCCAACTTTCTTGATTTTAATTAATTTAATTATTCTGGACTTAGAATCATTTAATTATTCTGGGTCTATTACTTTTAGACTATAGTTTAAAATACTAAAGCTTTATAAACTTATGTTTCTTTTTATATAATATAATGTGTTAAAAAATGTAGACACTTCCCTTTATTTTTATTTGTCTAGTTACATGTATGAAGTTATTATGGAAGGCTTATACCTATTTTTAATATTATTATGGATATATTATTAATCTGTTCCACCATTGTTTGAATTTTTTTTTTGCATTGCATATACGCTTGTATTTCCTTCATGATTATATATGTGTAGCAATTTACGTATGTTTCATATATTATCTCCATTCTTATTTATCTATGATTTTGTTGCATTCGTACAAGTCCCAACACTTTACTAGAATATAAATTTCTTTTATGACTTGAACAATTTCTTCAAAATTACTTGAAAAGTAAGATACAAGCTTCTTCGGGTTAACAATGATTTTGATGCTCTCTTTTAACTGTTTGGATATATTTTGTTGGTACTCGAATTCAAGACTTGTTCCGTAATTCTATGCTCCCTCTATATTCATATGAAATTTAACAAGCTTCAGTACTTATCTCTTTAAACATGAATATGAGGTTACTGTGGGGATGGGGTCCCCTGGGTCAGTTTTGGGGCAAAAGGCTAAGTTTTATGTAAAAAGATGTAAAGTCTCCGCAAATTGTGGTCACAGATTGCGTAGCTAGTTGACAGTCAAAAAAGGGTTTTTACCCTCTTTTATGTAAACTTGAGTCGGTTTTTGAAGATCTACACATGGTCCGCATACCATTGGATTGTATAAATAGGTGTTCCTCATAGAGTCTAAGGCGAAGATCGAAGTTTGTCTATGGGTACGAATGAAGAAGTTTAGCACCTAAGAATAAGTCTCAAAGGGGGGAAAGGCTCTGCAACTAAGTGCATAGAGGCCTAGAGTAGGGTCCGCAATTGAGTGCACGAACCCCTGCAGCTAAGTGCGTAGGGAAGTTTTGAGTCTGTAAACCTTTGCTGAATATCAATAAAGAATATTGTTAAATAAATTCCTGTGTTTTATCCCTTTACTTTTGTTATGTATAATTATGATATATGTTTTGATGAATGAGGTCATCATGAAATAATAATGTATTGATGGATGATTTTACTTAATCTATCTTATTATCTGAACACAATTGATGTTAATGGATTAGATGAAGATCATAATGCTTGTTATTAAATCTATTTAACACTTAGTTAGACCAGAGTAAATACTTAGCTAAGGGAAATATAGGGTGTGCATAAATAGATAATTGGCCTGTTCAAGTTCTACAAAAGCTAGTCATAGACCTTTACGAAGGTTTAGAGGCTGATTAATGGAAGTTACAGTGGTAGCCCATAAACGCTTATAGTTTTGCACAGGGGCAGATCTAGGTCACAAAAGGACATCACACTGATATCTCGGTATGGAAACTTGGTGCCATCATCCCCCCATACGGCTTCAGCTAAGTCTTTAGTTTGCACACTGTGGGTTGATGCTGAAAGGGCAAGTACTGTAGGGATTTGTTTGGCACAACAAATGTTAAACCTTGGTCAAGACCCTCTAAGCCAACAATTAAACATCAATATATGAATGTAAATCTTCTTTTGGCTATATATTCTATTTTCGTCTCATTTGGATTATTCTACCTTCACTAACTAAATCTATCTAACATGATCATTTTATTTAATTGTAGGGGAAATACCATTACTTCTATTATACCTCTCCCATGTAAATTATCTTCCAACTGATATTGACTTAGACAAATTGTTGAATTTAGTGAGTGTTGTGTGCAAGTCCTAGCCATTTCCATATCAGAGGGACTTCTAGTAAATAATGGTTTCATCTAATTAATGTATACATTATTTATATCATGATTCCTTCTAGTTATTTTCTAAAATTTTAACCTTAGTGAATTTAAACTTGTACTCTTATGTAATTCCAAGGAATCATCTAAAAGTGTATAAAGTTATTACTATTTTAGTGGTCTTTTGAGGAGTTCTGAAACAAGTAACTCATAATAGTTATGTCAACTAGTTTAACTAGAAAATAAAACACCCTTGTGCATAATCCTATATAATTACAGGATTAATATAAAGTTGTACTATTTGTTTTTTGTCTCCACAACTAATTACAGATAGAAACATTCTAGATTTATAAAAAAAAGAAACACAAAAATCCTACAAACTATCCTTCTTTTAGTTCTATTCATTTTCTGTATAAATCATACAGGATCATAACGAGACTTCAACATTCCTTCTCTAACTTCAATAATGATAACCTTTCCTAGAAATCGAATGCATCACTTGCACACACATAGATTTAATATAAAGGAACAATGTTACAAAATTATACATGTTTATGCCTCCAAATGTGATCTTATGAACACATAAGTCCATTGAATAGAAGAGAACTAAATATGCATATGAAATATACTCTTCTCTCATTCTTATAACTATGTATGTTGTACTAAACTCTCTAATCTACTCTATGAATATAAGATCATATTTTATGCAAGTTTGTTCATACAAGACTGCAGTATTTGCATAATTTCTTACTTGCATGCATAAAGAATTTTATATTTAATATACGGTTATATGATCAACTTTCCACGCACGCACGAGGAATTTTGCATACAATTATCATTAACAAAATAGAGAATTTGTATACTAGGCATGTAGAAATGAACATATACATATGTCTAAGGCATGCATTTATTTCATTTATCAAAAAAATTACATATCATTTAACATTTGACATAAATGATAGAACATAACGACGAATATAACTGTAATTATCGCTTGGAAAACACTCAGGAACTAGGCACATTCCTCCCGACCATGGACTGCCTCTACAAGTTCCCCCTGAGTGAAAATCTTTTTCCCACAAGAATCAACAACCTATTTGATTAATAGGTGGTTTCCTTTTATAATTTTCTTTCCAACAATGTCTTAGTATTGTCCTACTTTAAGGTGTGCCAACCTTTATTCCTAGGGTTTTTTTTTCCAAAAAATATTCTTTTCCTTTTCATTAAAGCCTAGAGTTTTCTCACATAATTATTTATTCCACACTACTTTGTATCTTTCTTCAACTAAGTGATTTAACATGATATTTATCTCCCATGAAGTTGAAATATTTTCTTTCTAATTATCATCTCCTATGTATTTTTAGGTGCCCGTGAAAGCATATCAGCCAACTTATTTGTGATGCACTTCTTATACTTGATCACCAAACGAAATTGTTGTAAAACCCTCATCCACTTGTAGTTTCTGGTCTATTGTAGCTTATTCTCAGCCTGCAACTACTGTAATGGGTAGTGATCTATGTGGATTATTTTCTCCTTTCCCATCAGACATTGCTTCCACTTCTTCACAACTTGAACCATGGCATAGATCACTTTGTCATAGGTTGGGTAGTTCAGAACATCCCCATGAAATACTTCATAATGGTACCAAACGAGCCTTTCTCCTTGCATCAAGACAACTCCCATAGCACACCCAATCACATTTGTCTCCACTTCAAAGCGGCACTACAAGTTTGGTAATGCAAAAATTGGTGCTTCACTAATCTTCTTCTTTAAATTATCAAAATCCTTCTACTTCTGTTTTACCCACTGGAATCTCTTGTCACTTATTGTTTTGGTGTGGAGTGTGCTGCTATTATTGAAAATTACACTATAAATTTCGTCAAGTACTATGTTGCTCCAATGAAACTCCTAACCTCATTAACATTAGTAGGCACCAGCCATTTCATGATGGACTCCATCTTGGAAGGATCTATCTTCAATTCTCCTCCACCAATAACATATCCCAAATACACCAAGGACTGTTGTGCAAACTCACACTTCTTGATATTTGCTAGTAGGGGGTGATTCTTCAATGTTTCTAGCACTTGTGTCAAATGTGAAATATGCTCCTCCAAGGTAGCATTATATACTAATATATCATCCAAATATTCAATAACAAATGTATCTATAAAAGGGTGTAATACATCATTCATTAGTCTCATAAATGTAGATGGTGCATTACAAAGTCAAAATGGACTAACTAGCCACTCATACAAACCTTGCCTGGTTTTGAAGGTGGTCTTCCATGTATCTTCTTCTTTGAGTCAAACTTGGTGATATCAAGAATTGAAGTCCAGCTTGGTGAAATAATTTTCTTGTTGCAACTGATCTAACATATCATCTATCCTAGGGAGGGGGCATGTGTTCTTGATTGTGATTTTATTCAACACCCTGTAATCTATACACATCTTCTATGTCTCATCCTTCTATGTCATAATGATGATGGGTGACCCACATGGTGATGTACTCGGTCGAGTCACACCCTGTTCCAAAAACTACTGTGGTTGTTTCTTCACCTCACTTGCTTATATAACAAACTTCCTGTACAACCCAATATTTGGCAATGGATACTCTCATAATAGCTAGATCATGCTCCAATTCTCTCTTAGTAGGATCCCTTTACGCTCTTGGAACACAACCTTGTATCCCTATAACAACTCCTCCAATTGTTGTTTTCTGTTTCTTAGTACACCCCTCTAGGGATGCCTTTCCTCTTATTGACTCCTCTACAAACTCATTTTTTCTTAAACACAATAAAACATACTTCTTCCTGGAATTGGTCAATTTCTTGGATTGGTTAGCACTTACGAGTGAAATTCTTTACATTTCTTTGTGCGCATTAATCATGAATGATTTCCATCCTTGATGAGTCGGTAGCAGTTAGATCTCTTCATGAATAATGCATCATGCATGTACATGTATGGACTCCCAAACACGACTCCACATATATCAAGGGGAACGACATCGACATCTACTTCATCAATAAAATCATCACTGATAACAAATCTAATTTTACATTGTTTTGTTACCTTTAAATCTGTACCCTTATGTACCGATCCCAATGGATATGGGTTTGGATGATGATGGACTTCCAACCCCCAACTTCTTGACTATATCTTCTATAGTGAGATTTGCCCGCGATTCTGAGTCAAGCAAAGCATCAACCTTCATCACCTTGACCTGTATCTTTACATGGAATATTTTTGTCATTTCTTTCTCTTCCTCTTGATGAAGGCTACTTAGATTTAGCTCCTTCTACAACAATGTACAGACGATATTATCATCCATGTCTAAGTTTCTTTCAACTTGGTTGCTCAAATCAGTGGCCATGACATTCTTCTTCTTACTATATTTTTCTTGTTCTTAGGGTTTAGCTCTAGATGCAACTTCCAACACTTCTCCTGTGTATGGCCATCAATGTTCTAGTCGTTGTAGTGGTCTATAGGATATTTTCACTCCTGTGTTGTGGCTACCATATTTTTACATTTCCCCCCCTTTTTCTTCTTCCTCCCATCCTTAGAAGCATCTTGCTGCTATTTTTCTTCGATCCACTTGATTGTGCTCTTTTCAAGCCTATGTTCTCCAGGTACTCTCATTGTACACAAGCCTCGTCCACCATTTTGGGCTTGAACATCATTACTTGCTCACATAGATAGTGGTGTAGACCCCCCAAATACTTGAGGAGTACATCTGGGTTCTTTGGAGAGATACCCAACATTATAGCCATATTTCTAAATTTTGTGGTGTACTCCTTCACATTTTGGCTTGGCTTTTGCCTGAAGTAATTCCACAGAATCCACTAGTTTTCCATGTACTTAATGGAATAAAACTATGAATTAATGAGGGGTTTCAAATCCTCCCACTTAGTCACTGAAGGTTCTCCCTCCAACCTCGGGATCTCTATGTGGCTCTCCCTCCAAGTCAGTGCATGGCCCCCTCCAATTTTAGCTCTGCGAATGAGATATTCTACCCTTCCAAACTACCCATCCTAATTTTGAAACAATGTGGTCTGGCCCAATCTTTTGTTGTGTTCGACCGACTTGGTACAAGGTGAACCATGTCTATCCCTAGGGTAAGTGAGGAATCCAAGGTGACATACACAACGAATCAATACTCCCTGAAAGGCCAAGGCCCTACACTGAATATAAACAAAAACATAGAAGCTAGTATTCAACGAGTGTGTTGCCAATTATTGTAGTGGCTACAACAACCTCCAAAATTTTGATCTGTGTCCAAATTTCGCAGCCTTCCTTGTTTTTGTTACTGATGGTTGAAAATACACAAGCTCATTCCATGAGCTCTTGTAGAATATTTTACACCATTTTCTTGCCCGACCAACCGTTGACTATAGGCATGTTGTTTGCATTGTCATGCTTGTGGTATTGTTCTAGCAATTTTGAAGGTTGATATTTGTGTGCATGAGTTGTCTTTGCTTGCGGAACACCTTTCGTACTCACACATAAAGTGGTAAAAACTATCACACAAGTGTCGTCAAGACCGTATGACGGTCTATCCCAAGTGTCACAATTGTCTCCCTCAACCTTAAAGATAGTCTCACCGAGAACATGTTTGTCTTGTTGGTTTGTGGTGTCTTTTGAATGAGTCATGCTAAGTGTTTGATCACAAATTCACATATACACAAGTTGAATTTCTCTCGTACTTAGCCATTTTCCTGAAAATATGTCGCTTGGACAAAACCCCTTAGTCGAACCCTGATTGAGTTGTACTCCACAATCTCAACACTCAGTGACCCTACTCTACTGCCTCGAATTAAATAGTGCTTGAGGCTATCCTTCGGGGAAGATGCACTATGCATGCTTGTAAGTGAGCAAGTTCACTCTCTCCGATAATTGTGCAAAGGTTGTCTCCAAGCCCGATCCACTTCGTGCTTCCCGCAACATTAGTTATCAAGCCTCCCTCTCATCAACAAGAAATTCGCACTACATTGTAACTTGAGGTCACACCCCTCTCCAAAATTGTGCAGACATATTGAGTTGCCTTCCTTGCACTGCATGCCTAAATTGCACAATCATGTTGAGTTAGGCCTCTTGTTGGCTTACTCTGCGTTGTCCCAGAAAATTGTGCAGATCTCGCTGTACACCTACTGCTACCCACTCTGCACCATTTCCGAAAATTGTGTAGTAACTTCCTCTTTTGCAATGTCTCTCAGAAATGTGCAGTTATGACTAGCACCTGCCTACAACCTAACATGCCCTGATCTGGAAAATTGTGCAAAAGTTTGTGCAAGTGTCCCTTGCTGCCTAGCACTATCTCCCTCTTAAAAACTACAAAGATTCTCAACCAGACAGTGAGTGGGCCATTCAGTCCTCACCTTGAAAATTGCACAGAAATTTCGAGCAGCTCCATCAGACACCCTGCATTTTCTTCCTCCCAGGAATTGCACAGTTCTGTCAAGATGGGTTCCACGTTGAAGCTCTCATTGTTGTCCCTAACTATGCAATTTTTCCTCCTAAAGATCTTTGCGCAATTCTTCCTAACAATACTCTACATCGTCTCATCATGACCTGAGTTGTGCTCTGCGTAGTTTCGGTGTCATGTCCTCCCTCCCAGTCATTTGGACCAGAAACCAAAACTAATGCATCAAACAGGACTAGAAAATTTTGGAATAGGTGCATTGATCGAACATGGTGCAACGACGAATGAGATGAATAAGAAGCGCATGCGAGAAGACTTGCTCGCAATTGAGCATAGGTACCAAGCAAATAGACCAACAAGCGAAAGGGATACATGTTTCTAAACCATCAAGAAGCACCAAGACCATTGAAGACCCCGTGACATTTTTCCATGCAACACATGAAGAGAACACACTAAGAGCACATCCATCACTTAACAGTAAAGGAAATCGACATGGACACCACAATCAGTACATGTGAGCAGTGTCATGTCGAATTGTGTCATGAGTTTTCTGAGCCACACCATTACTATGGGCAATACTTGTTGTAATGAAATATAATGTGAAAGCCCGAGAGACACACATATGAGGTTGAAGAGTCGTGTCCGTTGAAAAGTTATAGGAAGCTGAATGATCATGAGGGAGGTCCAAGGGTCACAAGAGTCAAGCATCACCCTTGGCTCTATATACCACATCATTGTATGAGAAAAGGACTTTTTACATTGCCTCCTCCCACATAGATTTGAGAGTCTATATTCTATTCTTTGAGGAGTGAGGAGTGGATCAAATGTCCCACTACTGAGGCTAGTTATATATGGTGTATAGATGTGTCTTGGAAGTTTTGCTTAATTCAGAAGCTTGTCTCAAGCCAACACCTTTTCATGCATGTTTTGTATCCGTTTGTAAGACTATTCTTCAAATGTTTGTAATGCAATTTTTCTTAACCTATACTTGGAGAGTTTAACTACTTCAGTTATTTTAGTACTTACATTGTTGAATATGCGTTGTATTGTTTATCATTGTTGTCTCGTCCGTGGGGACTACTCCATCGACATTAGATAGACCATTGTTGTTTTCCTTTGTTATGACAACCGTCACCCCCGTGTGGATTACTCCACTGGATGGTGTACGTGTTTTCCCTTATACTTCAGTCATAACAACTACGACATCATCTGTGGACTATTCCACTAAATGCTGGAGAAACACTTATTTTTTTGTGTGTGTCTCTCCCTAGGGGTTACTACTACCTCTCATCTAGAGGCTCAATGTCACCCTCTCTCGTACAATAAGAGAACCCAAACACAAAGTTAGATGCTGGTTCCAACAACGTCAACGAGCTTATAACATTAATTCCTTAGGTTTAATATTAATACCATTGTTTAATAATATTAATCAATTGGGTTTATTAATTCTTTTGGTTTATAATATTAATCTGAAGAGTTTATAATAATAATTCTTGGGTTTTTAATATTAATATCTTGGGTTTATTAATTCCTTACATTTATAATAAATCCCTTGGGTTTGGAATAGTGATAATTTGTTATGCTTACAATATTAATCCCCTCTATTTATAATATATAATAATAATAATAATATTACAAAAATAATTAATATTTCATAAAATATTATTATTGTTGTATTATAATGATATTGATATTATCAACAATATAATATGATAATATTATTCATATTATTAATACTATAAACCTTTGGTACTCAAGGAAGTAATAATATATAATCAATATAATATTACTTCCCTTGGGTTTGGAATAGTGATAATTTGTTATGAGTACAATATTAATCCCCGTATTTATAATATATAATCATAATAACAATATTACAAAAATAATTAATATTTCATAAATTATTATTATTATTGTATTTTGATATTATCAACAATATAATATGATAATATTATTCATATTATTAATACTACAAACCTTTGGTACTCAAGGAAGTAATAAACCCAAGGGAATGTTAATATTATAAACTCAAGAGATTAATAAACCTAAGGGATAAATATTTTTTTTGGATTCATGCTTTACATATTACTTCATAACAAGGTGATCACGAATTGAGCTACATCGCACACACCATGGACCCCAAAAGATTGATATTATAAACACAAGGGTCTATTAATATTAGAAACTCAAGAGAGTAATATTATAAACCCTTAAAATTATTTTATAAACCAAAACTAATTATTTAAATCTTAGTTTATAAAATTAATTAATATAGATATATTATCATAATTATTATTATTTATAATATCAATATATTATATGATATCAACAATATTATTATAATAGAATAATACGATTATAAATAGTTGTTTAATTATTTAGCAAACTACACCTTATATTCTAATTTTAAGAAATATAATATTTTTGTGATATTATTATAAATATATATTTATTATTATCAATATTAATATATATTTTGTATGTATGTGATTGGTATATTCCTATTAACCCATATGAATCACATGTATTAATATGATTATGTTAGTAAATTAAATATGGATGTCTATGGCCATTCCAAAATATAATGAGAGAAAGTTCAAAATAGTTTATGGAAGATTGACTCGTCTTTTGTTATAATTCATGATTAAATAACTATGACAATGTTACATGTAAAGTGTCATGATTAAATAACTAGGACAATGTTACATGTAAAGTGATATTATGTTATGATCCAAGAAGAGCTTGGGTGAATATACCATCCATATCACTTGTATATATTTTCTTTCTCTGAGTTGAATTTTGGGTTTGAGAATATTGTATCTTTTTAAATTAAGAATTTCTGATGGAGATAAATAAAGTCCTTAGCCTTCCCATAATTAAATCTATTGATCATAAAGGTGATTTAGTTTGTTTGTGGTTGGTCTACGACCTCGGCAAGCCTCGAGAAAATAACATAGAGCGGGCATTGTTGAACCAAGAACAAAGTCATAAGAATATGTGCATACTTGAAATTAGCGTGGGATTGGAACCGTGAGCAGGCCCCACAATTGACGAGCACCTTTGATCTCACAGGAACAAATGTACACCATTGAAGCCATCACCAACCATTAGACTCTAGAGGAGAGACAATATGGGGCTTCCTTTCATATCCGATGGCTATGGAGCCCCACCTATTGCAACTAGTCAGAGAAGGGGAGTCGATGAAGTCTTGAATGTGCTATACCCTGTGAGTCTAAGGCCATTAATATTATTATGCAACGTCGATCATGATTGTCGGATTTAGAAGCCCCTCTTCAGAAAAATGTGCTTATTCACGAGGAAGGCATTTGAGCATGACCTAAGAAGCCCCTTGTACACACAACAACATTGGAGATGAAGGGTTATAGTTGGAGGGGAGACGAAGTGCCGTGGCTGAAGGAGAATAGATAAGAGAAGTTGAAATTATCCGCAGTGACCAACATTACAAGGTGAAGCTTTTGTGTTTAGATGAGTTAACTGGTGTAGGAGACATGCCATCGATGAGGTGGGCCCCTCAGTTGCGACATGTCTCAAAGAGTAAATCCCCGGAGAATTGTTAATCGTTGCCTCGGATCTATTTAACAAAATTAAATTATTTCCATTGTTGTGTTATCTTATTGATCCTTGAATGAGTTGGTACAAGCTTGGGCTTATCCCCGGCTCGACTTCTCCATGTGGTACCAGAGTGGGATTTAGAATTAGGAGTACTAAAATATGCAAAATTATGGGGAGATTTAGGGTGGGCAAGAGGAGAAGAGAGATACCTTGCTCTACAAAGAACTCATGTACAATGGCATATCATGGATGTGGGAGAAGAGGAAGGTCATATAAAACCAATCTTGTTTGGTGGAGATATTGTGAGGGAAAATAACCAAGTTAGAAACTGTTCAAATTGAATATGATTAGGGTTTATTAACTTTAAGGTATTTTAAGTTTACCATCTGCATAAACTACATGGTATTTCATTTGTTTACCTGTTTCGAAACAACCGATGTGATTCATTGTCAGGATAAGTTGAAGAGAAAATCAATCTATGCATGTTGAATAGAAAGAGCACCTCCAACAACTATAATTCAAGATGAGTATAATAACGACTCGTATTTAATTAATTATTAAAACCAATATGTTTTTTTAGACAAAAACGGTTATTTTATTTATGAGGTGTCAGCAATAATGCAATTGGAGAATACATCGTGTTCCTGGAGAATCCAGCGATTACACAACCCTGTTAGAAACGGAACCAATAGCGTTTCCCTTTCGGATTTGTAGCCGTTCTCTGGTTGCTGGAAGGCCCGGTGGCAGTAGCTCTCCCCAAAGCCGCAGTCGGATTCGACAATCTCAGAACTCCGCAAGTCTTTCTTCTTATTGATCCTTTGGTTGCCCTTACAGCAGAGAGAATACGCAAGGCGATGATTCAGCAGCAAATCCAGCGAGCTCTTTTTAGGGGATGTTGCAGAAACAGTCGAACTAGTTGACTGACATCGAACATTTGCTTCGCAAAACGCCTTTGTTGGCTTCCATATCTGCTTGGGAGTTTAAGTTCCTGAGGATGTGATAGAAGGAGTTCTTGTGAAATTTGGGCAAAATAGATCTCATTCTCCTGAGGATGGTTGATAATTGGAGCTGCGAAGGATTCTTTTTGGAATGCAGAGCCTGAATAATAATTCTGGAGTCCCCAAAGACTGATATGGAACGAACATTGCCTTTGATCGCTTGTGAGAGCCCCTACCACAGAGCCAGAGCCTCCGTTCTGTTGTTGGATTCCTTGCCTAATCCCCAGGCAAACCTTAACTGCTTTGAGCCATACGGGTACAATAGAACTCTGCCTCCACCTGCGAAACCGGGATTGCCTTTGGAGGCCCCATCAAAAAACAGGCAATGCTCATTCAGAGCCGACCTCCATTTTATGAACTCTTGCTCCTCCAGTCTGATTTCCCAATTATAGGGAACATTGATAGCGATGGCAGCACAATCTTTATGATTTGGGACCAAACAGTTCAGCCAGAGTTCCTCTTCTCTATTCAGCGCTTTCCCAGATTTTTTGGCAGTGTTGGCTTCCAGAGTTTCTCCTAAAAGAGCTTTAATTTTGGTGATGACTTTGAGTGGGTTGCAGCTTTCATTTCTGAAAAGTCTGTTATTCCTTTTCAGCCACAGCTTCCAACAAACGAACTTGGGGATCCAGAGCCAGCAGTTTTTGAGAAGGATATTTTTGGAGAGACCATACGGCGACAATTTGCTCTAGGACTGGAAAAGGTTTTGGATGTTTCTCGGGAGATCGAAGTTATCAGCATTTAGCATGAGGACTCCCCTCCAGACTTCTGATGCAAAGGGGCAAGTTAAGAACAAGTGATCAGCTGTTTCTTCCTCTGACTTACACAGATTACACCAGGATGGACCTTCCATTCCGCGCCTACGGAGATTATCTCGAGTGAGGATACTATTATGAGCTAATGTCCAGCAGAAGAAATCTATTTTGGGAAGAGAGGGGGAATCCCAAATAAAATGCCATTGAGCCGGGTTTGGGGGAACATTTGGAATGGCAATGATGCTTTTGTATCCTTCAGCAGCAAAATACGAGCCTGTGACAGATCCCCACCCTCGCTTGTCTTTTGCTGAAGCTTTTACAGGGGCTTTCCCTTGTAGCTTATCCAATAGAACAGAGGCTTCACCCTCCAGCCACTGAGGGACCTCCCCCAATTGCCAGCTTTCCCAAAGACCATCCTCCAACCAAGAGGAGATATCCCAAAGAGTGTTCAGGTTGCGATCTTGAAGCCAGTTTCTGATATTAGAAATTTCTTCCTCCTGGCTCATCGGTTGGTCACCTAGAATAGGATCATCCCAAATTCTTATTTTTCGCCCATTACCTGGAATCCAATACAGATTACGACTAAAATGATCCCAAGCTTTGATGCAGAGATTAAAGACAGGAGAACCTTTGGTGGAGCGAGGCAGATGGTCCAGACATCTGAGGCGCTTCCCATGGAAATATTTTCTCCACAGGACCTTCTTGCTCCAGCTAATTTTCCGAGAGACAATGTCCCAGAGCAGCTTGGTTCCCAAGGCCAGATTTTGAGTAGTCAGATCGCGGATTTGTAATCCTCCTTCCATGAATGGTTTTTTATAGTATCCCATTTAACAAGGTGCAGCCTTCTTTCATTGTTTTTCCCCCCTTCCCACAGGAAGCATCTGAGCAATACTTCCATCTTGTTGATGAAGGTTTTAGGGGCCAAGAGGATAGAGTGCTGATATAACGGAAGACTTGAGAGGACCGCTTTCATCAAAATGATCTTCCCCGCATTATTCAGCCATGAAGCTCCTGAGGCATGAATTCTGGTTTTGATCTTGTCCAGCAAGGGCGTCCAATGGGCAACTTTGGAAATGGTCCTGAAGATAGGAATCCCCAGGTATTTGAAGGATTCCCAATCCCAAGACCCTTCCATTTGGAGAATCCTTGCAATATCAAATAGTTCCCTGGCCGAGCAATTCCAACTATATACTGTGCTTTTAGTATAATTGATCTTGCTGCCCGAAACTTCTCTGTAGCTGTCCAGCTCCTTCTTGAAGGATTTTGCAGAGTTTATGCTTGCCCCACCCAACAAAAGCGTATCATCAGCAAATTGGGCATGGTTTATGTCTTTGACCTGATGAACCATTCGGAGTCCAGGAAGGATTTGAGACTGGAGATTATGATCCAGTTGGAAGCTGAGAACCGAGGCTTGGATCGCGAAGAGAAGCGGGGACAAAGGGCAACCTTGTCTGAGTCCCCTAGAGGCTTGGAAGAAATCTGAAGGACGCCCATTTACTAAAGGTGCAATCCAAGGAGAGGCAGTGCAGGCTTTTATCCAGTTAATGATAGCTGGTGAAAAGCCCATTTTATCCATTACCATAAACAGGAATTCATGCTTTACCCTGTCAAACGCATTTGCCAGGTCAAGCTTAATCACCATACCTTTTTCCTTTCGGTGATAGCTTGAATGAACAGCTTCTTGCACCAGCACTATATTATCAAGAATTTTCCTCCCTTTGATGAAACCACCTTGATTTTCAGGAATAATGGCAGGAAGGATTTTTTTGAGGCGGTTGGCTATAATTTTGGTTATAAGCTTGTAGTTGGAGTTGCACAACGAGATTGGCCTGAATCTGCTGAAATTAGTTGCTCCTTTCTCCTTTGGTATCAAGGCCACAAACGCTGAATTGATGCTGCCTCCGATCTTGGCACAAGATTGGGATTTCTTAACCATTCTCAGAAGGTCAAAATTGATTATATCCCACCAGGACAGGTAGAATCTAACAGGGAACCCATCCGGACCCGGAGCTTTGTCCGGTTTCATACTGTTTAAGGCTCTTCTGAGTTCATTCATGCTGATAGGGGCCATCAGCATAGCGTTGGTAGGATCTTGGACACAATGAGGGATCAAATTCATCGGATAGATCTGCGGATCCAAAGGGGGTTCGTCCGGGGCTGAGTAAAGATCTTTAAAGTAAATGTGAGTTGCCCGCTTTATTTCTTCAAAGTCTTGGACCACCACATCTTGATGGTGAATTTCTTTAACTGATTTGAATTGCTTGCGGGCTTCAGCGTGCTTGTGGAAAAAGCTGGTATTTTTGTCCCCAGGTTGTAACGAGAGAACTCTGGATTTCTGCCGCCAGAATTCTTCTTCTACCCTGCTTGCTTTGTGAAAATCTTTTTGCAGGTCAATTTCTCTCTGAAGAAGGTCTTGGGTGACTTCAGTGTTTTCCAGCGACATTTGGTGGATAGCTAGATTGTCCATGGCCGCTTTTCTGTTGGAGGAGGGGGATTTCAGCGTTCTTGCCCAGTCCTTGAGTCTTCTTTTGAGCCTCCTCAGCTTTTCTTCCCATACATAGAAGGGGGAACCTTGAACCGGTCTTTTCTAGACTTCAGAAACCATCTCTTGGAACCCCTCATGCTGAATGCATAATGAGCTGAATCTGAAGGGAATGGGCCCAAGATTTTCTTCCTTGGAGAGCTCAAGAATAATGGGTTTGTGATCTGAAGTGCTGATTGGCAATAAAACCAATATGTTATTAATTATTAATATTAATAATTAATTATTAAAACCAAAATCCAAAATGTAATAAAATAAATTTAATGGATGAATAAAGTTGATAAGCAAGACTTCCATGGGGAAGGAAAGCTAATTCAACTCATCTCAACAAAGGGGAGATGAAAGTCGACGTAGAAACAGTGGAATACTGTTGCAGGTTCTCCCGTTGAAAGCACTTGATGACAAATTGCACATAATAACATTACTCTCACCATCACGCCTGTCCTCGAGCTCCTCAGAGATATAAACGTTTCTACATGAATTAACAGCAGCGATTGTAGCAACCAATGAATGGATGCTATGGAGCATAATATATGGCTCTCTCAACTCAGGATGAAGATGAAAACTTTCCCGGATATCAAGTATCACTATTCTCCTGCAACACTTAGAAGATCCACCGACAATTTTCAAAATTACCACTCCATAAAATTTGTTGGCTCCAAACATCTTCGTCTGAAGGAATCATCGCAATTTTGACAGCATTTGGGCCACCGAGGTAATTCAGTGGATGCCATTCATACTCTCTACTGTGTAGGCTTTCATCTAAGTTAAATATATCCACACTTTCCCATGTACTATCCACTCGCCATTGATTGCCATTTGATCGTCTTACAAACCCAGATATCACACGCCGCCCCATAACTACCGTATTCGTTTGTGAGACTTCGTTTGTTCCATTTGGATCTGAGATTGTGGTAACTGCGAGACTGTGAATGGGATACCGTGCCAATAGCTCTCTGCGCTTGTAGATATTCGTTAATCTGGATAAATGGTTCTCTCGCAAGAACCCTAAAATGTCTCTGCTCTGCTCAGAGAAAAATCTGAGTCGGTTATTGTTTTCTGAGTTTGTTGTTGGTTTGGTTTGACACATGTTATATAGCTTCGTAATGGAATCAAATAGTGATTTTATTAGCCGATATTAGCCGATATATTTTAGGTCAGTAATGGAATCAAATAGTTTTATTTATGTCCATATAAATCAAATGCTATTTAAATATGGATATATGTGAATGATGGTATTAAAAAAGATATTGCAAAGAAATTTTTTGGGTTAAAACTGAAAAAACATGAAAATTAATTAGATTATCAATTTATTTTAATGGTTATTA
>APFE030642337.1:0-13868 GCA_000404065.3 Pinus taeda | reverse complement strand
AGAACATGTAACAATACATAGTACAATACTCCTCGCAAGTACTCAGTACTATCTCCACCTGTTACACACAAACTAGCTCAGATTTGAATCAATCACTGGCTCAAATCTCCTTCGTTCCTTGCTTGCCTCCACTGCGCAATCCTGCATGAGAATAGATGAGAATTAGCTCCAAACTTGTATTCCCTTTGCCTATACCACGCAATCCTCATTGGAAATACTCAATCCATTGATTGTGCAAATCTCATGCACAACTATAGTCACAACTGACAGTTGTTTTTCCCTTTCACTCACCTCTAACACTTGTCTCCACTGAACTGTCCATGCACTGAGTTAATTGATGTATTCTTTGGTTGATTTATGGGTTAATATTAGTGAATTAATTAATAATTAATTCACACCACTCATCACTAGTGTATTTTTCAGTTAGACTAAATACAACTAGTTCAACTAAGTCAAACTGAACACAACTCCATCAACTCCTCAATCAACTCCACCAAACTCAATCACTTGAGTTCTAACTGAATTCCTTCATGTAATAGCTCAACTAACCATAAGAAAAGTGTATTTCCTTCTGGCAGTTGCATGTGCCACATTATAAAGCTTCGAATAGTGCTTCCAGAGACTAAGATAATGTTTATAGTCCAAATATTATTAAGAGCTAATAATATTCGATTGTTCTATATTTAGACTGGCAGTCTAAAAATAGACTCCACCCATATGTCTAAAAATAGAAGTCCATCTATATTTACCAACATGACCAATCATCCACAAATAGCATCCTGCAACTCATAGACCATGATCCATATGTCTAAAAATAGACATTGTCTATAAATAGACTTTCCACCAAAATAGCCTGCGGGCACACTTAGTGAAGGCGACTTCTTTTCACTAAGCTCCATAATCTTGTTGCATTTTCAACAAAGAACACATTTGATGCTACAAAACTAACAGATTTAGTTATACAGTTTTAGAGTCAGTTTTTGTTTCTTTCTTCAACAAGAACAACATAGTGTTGATCTTGGCAGGGACACTCTGAATATTATGTTTTTTGACTTCCAGGTCCTCTTTGGTAGCAATCTCCTTCAACTAGTCCAAGTATTCTGATACTTCTTGTCTGACTACATTTTTGCCTTTGGCTTTTGTTAGTTTTCCGACTAAAGGGATTTTATGAGATTTCACCATAGAACCCACATTTTTGTACAACCATGCATAAGAGGATAAGATGTTGGCTATGAATTTTTTGAGTTATTTTTTGCTTTGTATAAGCATCTAGACTTTATATTTCTCCCACTCGACTTGTTGTCTTGTTTTCTTAACCAACTCAAGTGGTGCACCTCTGTACTGCATTCCCCATTCATACACTGTAGTGCTAGTTGCATGAACAACTTTGAGATATTTTGCATTCTCCCTTGATTTCTTCTACATGTCATGCAAGGGAACAACTGCCTTGTGCATAGTGACTATATCCTCATAGAGGTTCCTCATGGTTTCTCCTAATGCTAATACTTCACCAAGTATCGTTGTCTGAAGCTCTTCTAAGTACACCTATGTGGGAGTTGTCTTCTGAACCTCTGCCTGGAGTTGTTCAATAGGTTTCCTTGCAGCTTCCAAATTCTTTGCCATTCTTCTATTCTCAAACATCAAATATTTTGTGTTCGACTTAGAAGATCCTCCAAAGGCCAAGTTGGTTGTAGCAATAGCTTTAGGATTCTTTCTAGTGTTCATTACAATCACCTTCTCCTTGATAAAAGTAGGATGTGTGAGGTCATCTTAAATGTGGTTCTTCCTTTCTTACACAATTTTCTTATAAATATCATCGAAAGTTAATTTGCAAATATCCATAATCGTACCTTCACCAAGAGGAGCAATTTCCTCTTCATCGTCTGGAGCTTTCCCTTCTGGAAGAGGGGGGGTGGGAGACTGAATGATGATTTATTTTGTACGAGGCATGAGATCAACATATTGATTCTAATACTCTGTCTCTACCTCCATGTCTTGAATCACTATCAAGTCTTTAATATCTCGGGCAAATCCTTTCTCCTATTGTTTCTTGCTTTCTTCTTCTAGTAGCCAATTTTTCTATTCTTCTTCGGCTTACTTCAACATTTTTTCTTCTTCTTCTCTTCTTCTCATTTCTTCTTCTTGAATATTCCTTTCCTATCGTCCTTTCTTATCCTATTCTTCCTTTTGTTTTTGGTATTCCTCTTGCCTCTTTTATTTCATCTTTCTCTCTGTTGCCATAGCCGCTTTCAAGATAATTGGATTTGCTTTGTATTTACGGATTTTCTCCTTTGCTAGACTCTATGTAACCTTCCTTTTATACTTTATGCTCACTGGGTTGTGCTTATCTGAAGGCCTTTCTTCCAGAGTAGCTTCATGTTCTGGAGTCACATGTGATGGACCTGCTTGGTTGACTGATGCATGGGACCTAGAGGCATTATAACAGTTTCTAATATTTTCCTCCTCTGATCTAGAATAGGTCCTACTTGGCCAAATTAAATGTATCTTAGAACAGTGTTTCTTGAAAACACTTATGGGATCATACGAGTGGTACTCCATAAGGCCAAATCTGAATTTCCCCAACTCAGTACCTTCAGTTTCTATCATCTTCATATTCTCAATTTCATATGATCACACTTGCAAAGGAATAACGGGCTAAGGTGTTTTCTTCTTCCTTTGCAATATTTTTGATAAGCCTGTGGAAATATGGTTTGTGATCTCCTGCATGAACAATTTGTCAGTGGCATACCTTGGTAACATATGTGATGACTTCTGACCACTGAATACCCCTAGATAAGTGCCATCAGGTGAGGTAAACCAATCGTCAAGTTTTGTTACTGCATCAATAGCCTCACAGGACATGCAAGGTAGCTCTTCCTCAAATATCATCTTTTACAATACTATGAGGAAGTGATCAGTCAATTTCTCAATGACTCCTTTATAACTATACTTTGAAATCAACTTGCAATAAATATGAATAGTAGGTTCTTTTGGTGTCCAATTCCAGCTCATGCTAGGGAAATAATTTTGAGCACATATCCCATCTAACAGGTGTGTAGACATATATAATATGGCCTTCTTTCCCTTGGGAGGATTCTTTGCATTAGTCACATGGACCTTAAGTTTTTGAGCCAACAAATCCATAGTTTAGCATCTTCCCCTCATTGACAATATAATGCAATAAATAAACCCAACCTTCAAGGAAGGTTTCAGTACTCTTCTGACCATATATCTGACAGCATAAAACAATCAGGTACTAGAACACATTTCTAAGCAATTTAGTCTTGTTTGTGTTTTTGGGTGTCTCGCGAAATTTGGGTGGCTCTTTTACCCAAGTTTTGATGACATCCTTGGTACTCAAATAACTGGTGACTGCATAAAAATAAGAATCCATGTATGTTTCTGGCAAGGGAAAATGATACATGAGTTGAAAATCATGAGCCATGTATGAGGCAAGACGTTGTCCACTGACACTGTTGAGGATTATGCTCTTTGTATATATGTGCAGCAAATCCACCTAATGATATCTGCATAAGACATGGAACCTACATTCAACTTTATGAAATCCAAATTCTAGGCATTTATGTATACTTGTCTATCCTCCAAATCTGCTTTGTAATTAGTGGTTGTGAATGTACCCTTAAATTTATGTTGTATGATATCTGAATCTATCTCAATGAAGAGTTGAGTGTCTGACAGATAGGCATGGTGACTAGGGTACTCTCAACTACTTCATTAGTGTTGCTCTTTGTACTGTCTATTAACATTGATATCTTAGGAGGCATGATGACAACAACTGATAAAAGAGAGATGAGCTCGAAAATATGTAGTACTTGTATCACAAAATGAACTCATGGTGAAGACAAATTAGATCAAGAAAATCAGTTCATTCATCAAGATTAAAGCAACAACTCAGCCACTATAGATAAGGATTACGCATTTTCTAGGCTTGAGGAGGCAGATTGGGCTTGTGAATTGTGTATTTAGCAGTCTTAATAGGCAAGGGAAGAACTTGAGGCTTGTAACTACACAATGCACAATATCAGTTGGGAAAAATGAGGGAAGAGACTACGCGTTACACAGTCTTAGTGGCCAAGGTTGAGGCATGGGCCTGGCACTGCATAATGCGCAGTTAGGCAAGCCAGTGACTATGCATTACGTAGTCTTAGAGGCCAAGGTTGAGCCTTGAGCCTTGAGCTTATGAATTGAGAAGTTAAGAGGGGCAACAGGTGTTCCATATTGCGTAGACCTTCCCAGTAAGGAGTGTTGGCCAGATAAATCAATCTTGTGGACAAGACTGATCTCCCTAGTATCAGAAGATAGTCTAGCAACAAGCAGGACAAACAAATCTATCTTTCTCTAAACATATGTGATTCATAAATAAAAACTATAGAGGTGTTTATACCCTACCTTAAGTCCAACGCTAGTTTGTGGTAGCCATCCTCCAACCGTTCGAAATAGTTTCCTTTTGAGAATCTGCAATCACAAACAAGAAAACATCAAATAGCACCTGCATAGCTAATATCATAAATCATGTCCATTATGGTGATCAAGGAATCCATAAAACAACAGCTTATTGAGAAAAACAAACTTATTTGTATTAACTTTGAAGTAGAAGAATCTTACAACCTTTTTAGCCTTGATGTTGAACAAGCTCTTCCCAAGGTCCGAAACAGGAATCTCCTTTACTTTGACAAGCCTTACACTCTTCCTAATGAGATCAAAGAGGTATGTAATCTCTCCTCCTAAAATCTCAAATAAGAAGACTAAGTTCCAGCAGCATTTCACCTCAAAAAATATTCAGCTTTCAATCTCCCAAGTAACCAGCCCAATGCTTCATTTTATAGTGCAGAGGAAGGAGGTTACAGGTCCACCTATGAAGGGATAGAGTCCTCCTTCAAAGGGATAAGCTCCTCACATCAAGCGGTTAGCTCCTTAAGGTATGGGATGCATGAACCTTAAGGGAGCAAACTTGCCACCTCAAGATTCCTTCCAGAAGCTTCTAGAAATGACTCAAAGTGAGTTTTTAAGAATATACTTGCGCCTTTTTAACTTTTAGAGGGGTCCGCACCCATAACACAAAGACAAAGCTGTCAGGTGCACAGGAGACATGACCATTAGGTGCAGGACCACAGGTAATGCTAAGAGAAAGAGAGGAACCAGAGTTTTAGAGACTTTTAAGGGCTTTCTCTCATTTTCAAGGCTTGATATGAAGAACTGAGGCTTAAGACTTGCAAAGGATGAAAGTATGTGTGGTAATGGACTCACAAAGATTGCAGAATGTCAAGTGACAATTTTTTTTGCAACAAGGAGAGAGAAAATCTTCAAATCTGAGTGTTGGGGTAAGAAGTGTTAGGCAGACTAATCCCTCTTGTGGACAAGATGGATCTCCCTAAATCTCAAATTAAATCTAGTAACAAACAAGAAAATAATTGTTACCTTTCCTTAGCTTACGATTGATTGAGACAAGTAATATGAGAGACATCACTTACCGGTTTATCGAAATGCTTATCGAAGTCCCTTTCAGTGCCTTTAACAGTTAGCTTCTCCTTAATGATTTAGAGATCAATCTAATGCTTTCCACAGATTCTCCATGATTTTTAGAAGGCAATTTGCATAAACAAAAATACACAAAGGATCAAAGCATCTAGTATATAGAATAAAATATAAATTAAATACTTAACTCATTATATATCATAAATTGAATCAATAACCAATCATAACCTATGTGGGTGATCAAGGAATCCCACAAATGATATTAGAAAAGACATGATTAGGAAATAATAATAAGAATAAAATTATTAAATAAAAGGGTGAACAAACTTACAACCTCAAACCCATGATGTTACAAGCCTCTTCTCACAATATCCAAGCCTCTCCTTGGATGAAAAGCCTCCAAGACTTATTACTGCATTATAATCCTCCCTTCAATGGTCCTCCCCAATCCTCTGGCTTGTGTTTGATATATAGGCCAAGAGGAGGAGTTTTGGGATCCTCTTCCTAAGGGATGAGATCCACAAATGGTGGGATAGGAGTTCCATAAAGAGAGGGAAGTAGCTCCATGATGGGAGAGATCAGGCTTGAGTAAGTATCCATTCAAAGCTGTTAATTGGGAAAGATTCGACTAACAAAGCCTATAGACTTTACCTTTTATTTTTTACTTGCGTTAAGCCATGTGCGCAAGCCATAATGTAAGACAGAGCACACTTTTGTGCAGCTTCTAATGGTCTTTTATACGTATGCGTAGAAATGGACTAGGGAACTATGTAGGAAGCCAAAAATAGGTTTTTGGGCCTTGAGATCCAAGAATTTCATTCTCTTTGGCATTGTTTGGGTTCTTTCCTTGCAAAGGGAATGCTTTGGAACATTTTTATGGATACCGAAATATTCAAACCGACGGTCATTTACCTAATGTGACAAAATGATGTGTAACAAATTCCCCCTAAAGTGCAAAGTCAAAAAATATGTTTGATAGCTAAAGCACTTTATCATGCTAAGGTTCGGGTTAGAGACTGCAGTCAGAGATCTGAACAATCAATCAAATGTTACAATGCAATATAAAATCATCACTAAGGTAGGCATTCCCATACTAGAGCATAAATGTCTCAAAGGACTAGTATGGAAATACATCTAAAGATCCATGTCAATAAACGACATAGTATGGATGCAGCCATCAATGGATATGTGTTTACAATCATGAATATGTCATAACTCCATGCAGCCTGGATGGATGAAAATATATCCAGGGTCTTGATCTCCATCTCTTGATCTGTAGTACGAATCTAGCCATCTGAGTGAATGTCTCATAGTCGAACATGATAGAAACCACTAATTACCGGTCAATGATGTGAACGTTAACAAGTACGAGATAAACCACCAATAATGACAATGGTTCTAAAGGTACTTCCAGTAATATCTATGAAGTGTGAATAGATGTCATAAAGTTGAACACTCATAGAATCATTCGACCCAAGTTCAATGATGAGAACATGTCGTCGAAGGCGAGAAACCTACCATTAAGGCATGCAGGATCCAAGGTACTGAAGAAAGTTTCTATATAAACTTCCTAAATAGTGAGTTTAAGTCGATAGGAAGTGACCCATCGCAGAAGGGCCTACGAAACAAAACTTGTGTCATGTTTTGAATAACAATGTTTTAGAGTAATCCAGTACTGACTCATGGATGGTCGACATGATTGAAGGCTATGAATTGCAACATAATTTCAACTAAGGTTGTATATCTCTTGAACATATCGATGACACAAAATTCTGACTTGGTAGGATTTGACTCAAGAATAATACTCATACCAATTGAACACTTTCAATGAGGTATGGTCAACTAAGAGGCAAATGGATTTCCCAACCCGGACACAAAAGTGATGGAGTGTCATGTTCAAGAGTGACATACTACCTTTTACAATATAAACAAACGTTTTATCCAAATTTTCCCCCACCATTACTGACAAGTACCTCTTTATTTTTGAAAAGCTTAAGGAGGATAACATATTCTTGTCCTATAAGCTCATCCTTCAGATGAGTCCTTCGAATTATTTTTAACGAACTCGAGGAAGGAGTGTTCGGTCTCATCATGATTGATAAGTCTTGCTTGTTTAAATTTTGCGAGTCTAGTGAAGGGGTAAATCAATGTCGTATTCATGTTTAAATAGTTTGAAAATACATAAAAATAAAACTCGTTTAGTTCTTTCAATGTAACATTTTAACTATCCCGAAGAAAGTAAAGATCGGTGTTTCAGTTTTAGGAAATGAGGAGAAAAACATAAGTAAACTTCCCAATGCAATGTTTTGTAAATTTAGCCTCTCAAGCCTTAAAAAGGGTAAAATAATATAGGATATAACTCTTTTGACGATGATTAGTCAATGTGTACCTTTTTAAAAAATAATCTAGTTCATTCTGTAAAAGGGTAAACTTATACTGAATAGACGACTGTTCATTTCCTTTTACAAGTTCAAATGGTCAAGTACTTGACGATCTTTTCATGTTTAGGGAGTTTAAAAATGGGTTAAAGAGCTCTTGAGTTTCATTTTTCGTAAGTTTTTAACTATTTCGAAAAAAATGATAAAAATGTACTCATCTCACTAACTTTCAATTCAATTAACGAGCAGGAAAAGACGGAAAGAACTTGACATTTTCATGTATGTTTTGTGAGCGTGAAATCATAGCAAAATATGCTCGAGATTTTCATGAGTTTAACAAGTCTTGAAAATAATAACCAAAATGGACTCTAAATAGTTTTCATTTTTATACAAGCTTGAAACACAAAAAAAAACTATACTTGAGAGTAGTTTCATTTTTACACAAGCTTGAAATAGAGAAAAATTGTGCCTGAGAGTGGTTTCATTTTTTTACACAAGCTTGAAACTGAGAAAAACTATGCTTGAGAGTAGTTTTCATGCCCCCAGCACAATGACTACAAGGGCACATTCCCACCAAACTTTGTTTTATGCGCCTGAGTAGACTACTGGTTACTAATAGGCAAATCAAATAAAGGTTCATTTACGAGATCAAGTGAAAGACTTGAGTAAATTAGGCGAGGATTTGTTTCATTTTTTAACGATCTTGACATAGAAAAAGAACTATGCTCACAAGAATTTGTTTCATTTTTTAATGAGGTTGAAACAGTAACAGAAGCATCCTCCCAGTTATTTGTTTCTTTTTTTAATGAGGTTGAAACAGTAAGCGAACCATCCTCTCAAGTATTTGTTTCATTTTTTAATGATGTTGACACGGTAAAAGAACCATCCTCATGGGAATTTGTTTCATTTTTTTAACGAGGTTGACACAGTAAAAGAACCATCCTCAGGGGTTGTTTCATGTTTATGCAATCTTGAAACAAAAATAACTATGCTTGTAAGAACATGTTTCATTTTTTGATGAGGTTGAAAAAGTAAAAGAACCATCCTCTCAGTGACATGGATCATGGCTTCCATTTGGAAGAAACACATACCAAGGGATACTTCCCGACCATGCCTTCCAAGATATGTTCATCATAAGGAAGAATAGCTCTCTAGAAAGAAGACATGTGAAGAGAATCAAAAGGGGTAAGAATATCCATTTCAAATTCCCCTATAAGGTTACCTATGTCAATTATCAGATCTAAGTCATAAGAAGTCGAGCAAATGGTGAGAGGCTCGCTTTCATAGATAACTAAAAACATGGGATTGGTTGCCACATAATTATCCTGTGGTGGGGTAGATACCACTTGCATATAAGGAACATTAAGGGATGTCCGATGGTTGGTAGTCGAATCAAGACCAACGAAAGAAAGTTGTTTAATTGTCATAATGTTTATATTGTGAGGGAAAGACATTACTTGGAAGAGTGTGGACACAAAAACTTTCATAACATAGACATAGTCTTGTCCAAAGATAAAATTGAAATCAAAGGAGCCTTGGACTACCATAAGTTCAATACAAGTAGTTTTTCCTTCAGAGTAATAGGTAACTTAGGAAGGATCCCTAAAGGTTCATTGATGGTTCTATTAAAAGCCAAAATATTTTGTGTAATAGGAACAAGCTGAGAGGAACCCAATTCCTGCCAAGCGGATGAGGACAAAATACTGACAGAAGCACCTTCATCTACTTTTATGCGTCGTACATTCTTACCATATGCTTTCACAATGATTTGGAAAGGGGTAGAAGAAGGAAGACGAGGTCCTGTCAATCTACTCCAATCAAAGGAAATAGCCTCATTACTTGGAGGGGGATCACTAGAAACAGGTGAAATTCCTCCATGTGTAGAAGAATTCTGAGGTAACAAGAAGAACCTGAGTGCTATTAATTGCACTCTCTAAAGGGGGAGTGGGATTGATTGAAGATGGAATCGAGTCGACCGCTTGATCAACAAATGGTTCATCAACCCGAGTGATATGTGTTTCACTCTCCAATTGAAGAGTGGGATTGATTGTACTTGGAATTAGATCAATCACTTTATCAACTGACGGTAGGTTGGGAGAAATTTTACGATAACCAGTTGGAATTTTTTGTTGTGAAACAATAATTTTGTCCAACAATTTTGAGGCTTCATCCATATGAGGGAAAATATGACTATGATTAATCCCTTTGAATAACCTACACAGAAACCTAACTTTAGCCTTTTTCACAGGAACTTCACAATCATTTGTTGATGGATCAACAGTAAGTTAATAAGAATTTTCTGACCATACTTCCAAGACCTTAGGAATACAAGGACAATCAATAAGGAAGTGGTAACCCTTACAAATCTTGCAAGGGTATATGGGCTTTCGATGCATGTTGTAAGTTTCTTCAACAATACCAATACCTACAGCCATGATTAGTTGGTTGACTTCTTTCTTATCTTGCTTCTTCTTCTTCTTCCCTTTCTTCTTCTTCTTAGTGACTAGGTTACTAGAATCAAGGCTTTCACCATGCGAAGAAGAAGAAAAGGAGGAGGACAGGTTGGGTGAAGAAGGTAAAGGGTCAATATGAAGTTGGTGATGGTGAGATGGTGAACTTGGTTGAGGTGTAAAACTCAGTTGAGGTGGAATAGTTTGGGTATTTTGGATCAAAGAAGTTGAAAACAACCACATCGGTAAACCTATCGTGAATCTGGGAAGTGACAATGTAGGCATATAAAGGTGACCGACATTTTCAAAGTTGGGAAAAGGACTAGGATTCCCGTTAAAATGGGTTTCTTTATCGATAACGTTTGGCATTGTTCCATTATATTCAACTTAGATAAATCTATTACCAATATTAATAATTCAAAATCATAATCCACACCTAAGGTCTGTAAAAAGTAAAAAACAAGAAAGTAACATGTGCTAGTAAATCTAAGGAGTCAAACCATGCAAACAAACTTTCCATAGCGAAATCACTAGTTGGTGATGAAATCCAACGTCACAGAGATCAATTTAAAAAGTGGCTAAAGATAGAGCGGGTGGAACCAGTTATGCTAACAACATGCTTAATGTACACGATATGGTGCAAGTAACCTTCATTTATGCCATCTCGAATGAAGAATATCCTCTAAAAAGGTCCAGGTGAGTCTAGGAAACGTTTGTTCCAGGTACAACAGAGACTTCCCATCTGTCGTCACCTCGGGTAACAACCATAATATTATGGTCTCTAAGGTTACCACATAAAACAATTTAACCTCAGGGGACAGTCGCAGATCGGACTTACATGCAAGGGCAAAGTAACAAATCTCAATCCCCTAGAAAGTTCCTTAACATGGTTAATCTAAGGTTTACTTCCAAGTGACTCCCAAGTACCTTTCGGCACCATTTTTAATACGTGTAAATCACTCTATCATAATGAATGAATTGGGGTCGGCCATTCCACTAGGTCTGACATGATCTCAATATTAACTCCTTTGTAAGGGGAGCTTCCTAGAGCCAAATTGCATTAAATGGATTACTCCTTATCGCAAGATGCTAATGTTTTTTTGCAGCTTTGGAAAGTTAACTCACTTCCCTATTCCAAAGCCCTACAACCTAATCTAATGTAGGCAGAAAAGAGCCATAAAATAATAAAAACTTCTAGATTAATTTTATTAGCGATATTTTTAAGAGTTGTTACTTACTCAAAAGTAAATGGATGTGAGACTAATGGTATTATGACTTGATGCAAAACCTTAATGCAATCGAATATGAAATTGTAATCTTTTCTTTTCAATGAATTTCTAACTGAAGTAAGGAAAGATTATTTTCAATTTTTCAATAGAAATGTAAAAAACTCTTAAATTCCCACTATATCCCTTTTCCTAAATGCAAATCTTCAATGTCGAATTACCCAAATACAGAAATTAACTTTCAAAATTTCAATTTTTCCCAATAACTCAAAAAATCAAGAAACTTTCCTTTTTGACATACAATCACTCGAAATTTTCCAAAATGCACGAAGAAACCAATCAACATTAAAATGAATTTTTCCTAATGAGTGTTATGAATTTACTTGCAGTCAAGAGTATAGTTCAGAAACACTTCAATAATGGAAGAAAAATGACTTTTCGTTTCAAATTCAGCATAAGAAGCACTTTTCATAAACAATACTCATTCTTGTAAATCATTTTTTTCATTCATGAAACAATCTTTCACAAAAGAGTAAAATAAATGCAAGATCTTATATGTTCGAAAGAAGAAAGACAAGAAAGTAGCAAACCAAAACCAATTGACCTTTATTTTGGTAGATCAACTACACACCGGATGAAGCTTTTACCCTCATTTTTTAAAACAAGAAAATTGCAAGAAAACTCTTTCACAACACTCAAGCAGACTGACAGAGACTTAATGAAGGTGCAAACAAGTGTAATTAAATAGGAGAAACAAAAATTTCTAGACTTGATGAAGAGAAAATTGAAATATTCAAAAAATTCCAAGTATGTGCGTAAGCAATAGATCATTCCATAATGCATATGCATTGTTGCAAAGGGAAAAGTGTGCAGAAATATGCTCTGTGCCTAAAGATAAAGTGCGCACAGTGGGAAATTTTTAGAAAAAATAAAAACAAGTCAAATAAATCATAAATTCCACACTTTCAATATTTCCAAACACTCAGAGAAGGCTATTCCAAAATTATCAAAGTTCAAAGCAAAGAGCGTGATGGAGAGTGAGATGTTCCCCACTAGAGTCACCAATTTGTTAGGCAGACTAATCCCTCTTGCGGACAAGGTGGATCTCCCTAAATCTCAAACAAATCTAGTAACAAACAAGAAAAGAATTGCCACCTTTCCTTAGCTTACGATTGATTGAAACAAGTAATATGCAAGAGATCACTTACTAATTTATTGAAATGCCTACCGAAGTCCATTTCAGTGCCTTTGATAGTTAGATTCTCCTTGATGCTTTAGAGATCATTCCAGCACTTTCCACAACTTCTCCATGATGTTTCAAAGGAGATTTGCATAAACATAAATACACAAAGGATAAATGCATCTAGTATATAGAATAAAATATAAATGAAACACTTAACTCAACATATATCATAAATTGAATCAATAACCAATCATAACTTATCTGGGTGATCAAGGAATCCCACAAATGATATTAGAAAAGACATGATTAGGAAATAACGGTTGTTTTTTATTAAATTAAAAGGGAGAACAAACTTACAACCTCAAAGCCTTGATGTTACAATCCTCTTCTCACAATCTCCAACCCTCTCCTTGGATGAAAAGCCTCCTAGCCTTATTTCTACAACATAATCCTACTTTCAATGGTCCTCCCCAATCCTTTGGCCTGTGTTTGATTTATAGGCCAAGAGAAGGAGGTTTGGGATTGTTTGGTCAATTTAGTATGTCCTAAATTGCTATTTAAAATGTCAATCCGGGAATCGTAAATTGATGAAGTGAAGTGCACTGTATGTGCAAGTTAACCTTTTCCTTAGTCTTTTGTCGTTTTTTGAGTTTTTAGTTTGTTTTTGGGTTTATCTTCTGTGGATTCCCTGGTGTGAGATGGAAAAATTGAAAATTAAGTGTGAATGGTAATGGTGATTTCTACAATAATTTTCCAAACTTAAAAGTTCTCAAAAATAAAGTTTCCAAACTGACTGTAATGAAATCAATTCTCAAAAAGAAGTAAATGCACCAAAACAATGAACTAGTGACAATGGCCTAGTATCCTTACTGCTGTATGAAAAAGAAAATAAAATCTGAACTTAAAGCAACTCAAAGACTGAAAGAAAAGCAAACTAAATCACACTACTTCAACCCATACTCTGACCCTTCACCTTTCAACTCAGTCCGGCTATAGGAAGTAATCATAAACAAGTTGAGTATTATGATATCTAAATTGCAGGAAATTAAATTGCATAAAAGGAAACTAAGATTTAACTACTCATTCATATTTCAACTCTTGAAAATGACATAAGTAATTCAATCTCTAACTTGCA
>APFE030642327.1:0-16752 GCA_000404065.3 Pinus taeda | reverse complement strand
ATGATATCGATGTTTGAGCCTGTAGTGAGCATAATTGTGCAATTATGCCATGTTATCCTTTATTTAGAAGCGTTTTCATGCCGTTAGAGATAATTATATTTCCTCTTTTCCCTACAATATCCCTTAATTCAACTTCCTTCCTTCCCAAAACAAAATCAAGAAAAATTCTTGAAAATTAAAAGCTATTTTACCCAAAGATTGTAACCATTGGACTCCTGGTACAACATCGACACCACCCATTGGAATGGAAAGATTTTTACTATTCAATACATATTCCCCCATCGTTATCTTGATATCGTGGCACTTTCTAGATAAATTTATAGTTTCTCCATTTTTCAACCATCTCTTGACACTCTGGTGCTGGATATAGGAAGCAATTCAATTCCTTAGCTATCTTACAATGAATAAAGTTATGGGTACTACCCTAATCAATCAACACTATTAATTTTTTCTTCTTGATATGTCCTTCTAATTTGAGAGTTTGAGGAGTGGTAATTCTTGCCAATGCATTACAAGATATGGTTAGATTCATTTCCTCTTTCTCTAGAGTTGGTTCCTGGTTTATATCCTCTTCTCTTGAAGTTTCTCGTTCCATTTCTTCCTTCTCTTCACAATTTATCTAAAATACTTTCTTCTCAACACACTTATGACCTTTAGTGTATTCGCTATCACAACTATAACAAAGCCCTTTTTCTATTTTTTCTTCCAATTGTTGTGGTGTCGATGTTTTAGTTTTTGGAAGACTAGGAGCAACAACACTTCCATATTTATATTTGTGAGTGGTACGCTTCCCTGTTGCCATAATTTTGCTTTCAATTTTCTTGCCAACCTGGATTCCTTCTCAATTGAATCAAGTTCCCAAAGGTGAACCTCATGTTGGGGCTATCCTTTAAAGTCCATATGAAGGCATTGATCCTATGCTCCTATGGAATATCATTTACCCTTATATTTAATTTTTGTAAGTCCTCAATGTGCTCCACCATTGAACCCTTTTGTTTGAGATTTATCAATTGGCTAAATAAGTTGTTTCTCTTTGTATCCTCATAATGTGCTATCATTTCCTCTGTAAAATTGATGAAGTGACAATTGGTTTATGGGAACAAAGACATTGATCCCATACAAGTTTATCGCTTTCTAAATATAAAGTTGCAATGTGTACCTTTTGTGTGCATTGCACATTATGGAGATCAAAATATTTCTCCATATGTAGTATCCATGTTCTTAGATCCTTGCCATAAAACATCCTCATATCGATATTTGGAATATGGTGGGATTCAATCCAATGTTAGAGTCTATGAAATCATGATTAACATTTATTTTGTTTTCATTATGAGTTTCATCTAATACCTTTTGGCCATTATGAAGCATCTTTTTAGCACCTTTGTCAAACCTTCCTTCAAAAATTCCATGTCTTATTTTAATCCATTATTCAAATATTCCATGTCTAAGTTTAAACTATTTTTCAAACCATCCATCTTAGCTTCCATTTTAATTTTGGTTTCTCTTTGAGAGAGTGAAAGTGTTGCACTTGGTCTCATAATATTGATATATCATGTTGCATTTCTTCCTCTTGTTCATGTGTCATGGAAGAGATTTCTTGTTGCTTAATAGGTGTGTCCATTTTTTTTTTTTGTTTCGAGGCATTTTGAAATCCAAAAATGATATTTATACTCCATTATTCCCTTTGAATCACTTCTAATTTATGCAAAATGTAAAAAATACACACATTTTTGTTGCTTTTTAGGAGATAGATATTGCAGTTGTTGTGTATCTATATTACAAATCTCCAAGATCTGAAATTTTGTCCTGTAGTATTCCTCTAAGTCTTCTTTCAAACCCAAGAAGTCAGACCAATATTGGATTCTTCAAGAAAGAGTTATGCTCAATCTCCCACAATGGCTTGATTATATACTGGTTCACTAAAGTGAACTTGTACGGAGTGCCACGTGTCACTGTTTTGACCTTTGGCCATGAAATTGATACCGAAAAAAGTATTTTCCATCCTACTTCTTTTACTTCTTATGAATTTCAAATCTGATTCTCAGAGAGAAATTTATGACAATTTTCCCTAGGTCACCTATTTGAGATGGAATTTTGGAGCTTGCAAAAACCCAAACTTCCTTAGGTCATATCTTTGAAAATATAGCAATTAAAGATCTGAAATTAGTACACAAATTTCACCATGATTTCAGCTCCACATGGTTGAAATTTTAGCTTCTGAATCTTCGTAGAACGCTTTTTTAGCGAAAATTCCATGATGGCCTATTTGAAGCAGTGAAACCTTAGAATCCAAGGCTCTGATACCAAATGTTATGCAAGCAACTCACAAATATATAGATCAATGACTTAAAAATCACCCTCTTCGAGGGGGAAACCTCATTTACGTTACATAAATGAACAATTCTTGTATGATTCAAATGAAAAAATATCCTTTATATATAGGAGTCTAAGGGGTCACAATATAATTAGAGCCTACATAACAATAATAATGTAAGGGCACAATAATAACAATATTGGGCTTCTATGGGGAACAATAATAAAATATGGGGACTATACGGGCACACAAATAACAATAAGGGGGTTACACTAATAATAACAATGAGGGGATACTCTAATAATAAAAATAAGGGGCTACACTACTATTATAGGGACCTAACAGTTACCCTAATTTATCACTCACCCCAAATGATAACCTGTCCCCCCTTATTAGCCTATCACATTAGTCCCCACTATATTTTAGTTTCTTCTCCATCAGCACGTTAATAGAAGAATTTGAGGTCTACCATCAGAAGACTATACCATATCACCCATAGGCCAATGGAACTGTTGAGGCCTTCAAGAATATTTTGGAGAACACGCTGACAAAGATCCGTAATGCGTAGTGAAATGAGTGGGATGTGTGCGTATCTACGGTGCTATGTTCTTATAGTACTACTTGCAAGAAGTCATGTTGGCTTAGTGGGTTCTCACTGAGGTTCATAGTTAGTTGTGACAAACAAATTCCTACACTACTGGCCCTCTCAGCATTAATCCATGAAGCACGGACTGAAGTCTCACCTAAAGCAGTATGGGGGTATGCTGGAACCAAGTTTCCGCACCCAGAGATCAGACAGATATCGTTTTGTGCCCTAGATCTACCTTTGCCAGATCGATAAGCCCTTATGTCTTATCGATGTAACTTCCTTTAATCAAACTCTAGACCTATGCGAAAGTCTATGACTAACTTTCGCGGACCCTGAATAGGTGAATTAGCTACTTACGCACATCATAGATTACTCTTAACCCAAAATTTACTCAGATCTGCTTAAGTGTTCAATATTTTTAACATACAATGATATAATCTTCATGTAAGAACATAACATCAATTGCATTCAGATAACAATATAGTTCGTGTAAAGTTGCTCATCAATACATCATTATTTCAGAAAGCCCTCATTTATCACAACATAAAGTGAATTCATTCGTAATAGAAGTAAAGAGATAAAAAATAGGAATTTCTAGAACAATCTTCTTTCATTGATATTTAATTAAGCTTACAAACTCAAGACCTCCCTGTGCACTCAATTTCAAGGGTCTGTGCACTTAGTTACAGACTCTACTATAGGCCTTTGTGCACTCAGCTGTAGAGCCTTTCTTCTACCTTCTGCGCTAACTTAGACTCCTTCTTTCATACCCATAGATAACTTCTATTCTTATGTAAGTCCTTAGACTCTCTAAGAGACACCTATTTATACAATACCATGGTCTGAGAACCATGGGTAGATCTTCAAAAAGCTGACTTAACTTACATAAAAGAGGGTAAAACGCATTTTTGACTCTTTACGTAACTACACACTGTGAATGCTAATCTGCCAGCCAGCGCTTAATAACTTCTTGGATGGAATCGTTCATGGATAGGTAAGGTAGATAAAACCATATTTGTTGCAGATCCTTCCACGCTAGGATGTACACATGATGGAAGTTAGCTTTAAACTCTGTGTACCCTGATAATTATTTGAACACAGTTAGAGACAATCGTGTCTTGTGGTTGATGGCCATGCACAGGTTCACCTCCTTCAACACCCAAAAAACTTTGGTCTCCGTGACCCATACAATGTCCTTTGTGGCCCAAAGGGAGGAAAACTGGGCAACCTCTGGTAATCCTTTCTCCAGGGGAGGAAACTGACTATCCTCCAGTAGTTCCCAAGCCACAAGCATGAGGGATAGAAACAGCCATGCGTAGTGGAAGGTTTTTCTATCGTCTTGAGCCTTGTGACAATTTACAAGGAACTCACTACACAGATAGTGCGACCAATTGAACTGCATGCCCTCCACGCATTGTGCAACTAATGAAATTAGGGGTGTCAGAACCTCATCTGTGCAGCGTTTTCTCATGACCTTTCTAGCTAGGATTTGTGTAGCAATTTTCACCATGGGGTTGGTGATATATGTGATGGAGTACCCACATAGCTTTTTAACCAGCTTGAACTTTTCCTTCATCTTCTTTGTCAGGTTGCACTCACTCATCTTTCTGCCAAACTCCTTGACCAGATTCAAGCCTTTGTGCGGTAATAGCGTGATCTGATGGATCAAGATATCTATAATCATGATCAGTGTGCTTAACCACAAACATCTTTCATGTACGGGGGTTAGCAACTACTTGATACCAATGGGGTTTATGTTGGATCGGTGGTAGTGGGGCACCCACCACAGGCTCAATAACCTTGACTGATTCACTCCGCGAATCCACTCAACTGGCTCTAATACGGCGACACTAGATTCCTTGTAATAAACCCTATTCATATAATTCTCCCTCACAAGGTGGGGGAACCTCTCGTGGTTCTCCAAATCCTAGTCTTCTAGCTTTAAATGGGGCACCCATGCCAGGCACAGTCCTTCAAATGTGATGCTCTCGGGTAGCAGGGGCATGCGAATCAGGAATTTGTCTGTGTCTGGGTCTTTGGTTATCTTCACTTTTCCCTTATGTGGAGTGATATAATTCGCGAACTTGGAGATAGGCTACACATTGTTAGAATTTATATCCTCTGCGCTATCTTCAACCTCCAAATCTACCACTTCCCCTTATCGTTTGTCGATTTTTTATCTTTCTTTTAGGCTTGGGTAGCAAAGTGCTTCAATGGTGACTTGTGCACCATCATTAGCCTCTTTTTCTTGTCTTTCTTGGGCTTGGGGGATTCTCTCACTGGTGTAGCCTTTGAATGAGGCATCCTTGGTGATGTAGGCAGAGCATCCAGAGCCTCCATGTTCACAACCTCTAGAGCAGCACCCTTAGAGGCGATAGTTCCTCTAGTGCTTGCAATTTCGCCTGGTCCGAAAATTGTGTTGAGAATAAACCACTGGGTATCCTCAGGTAATTTATTAAATCAGAGATAGCGACGATTGCAAAAACCTGAGGATTCATAAATGATGGAAAACACAATGCAAAAATTCTAAGGATGCAAATTGTTCTTTGCTAGATGGACACACGTAATTTATAGGTGAATTTGAATTCAAGTTCTACTATTCCCCCCAAAATCCATCCATAAATGCTGATTTGGCAGTAGATGTTCAAAGATTTCATTCTTAAATTCAACCTTAAATGTTGCCCCCCGCTCCTCTTAACGGTCTCCTCGCTGTCAGATCATGAACAATGACTGTAACAATCATTTTTTGGCTATGCTGCGCGGTACCTCTCTCTGCAGAATAACTCCCTTCGCACCTCTTTTGGTACTGTGACATCTCCCTTTTTTGCATAGCCCCCCTGTGGCATAGGTCTAAAAACCGAGTAGTGTAGTTTATAGTCCTATGCTCAGGGAAAATTTTAGGGGATAACATTTGTAGGTGGGCTAATTTTGCTTACCTTTTCCAAAAAAAAAAGATTCTCCAATTTCCATATTTTGCTAAAATGATTCGCCCAAATTTTATAGTACACCATTACTTTACCTTAAAAATTGCCAAAATATTATATGAACTAATATAAAATAATTGGAAATCTAAATAATTATACAAAAATATCACCAAAAATTTTACAATTTCCATATTAGGGACTAGTAAGATTCACCAGGGTTTCTAAACTTTAAGATAAACTTCCATCCTTAAAATTTTCCTTACTCATCCTCCCTTGCAATTGCCTAGAGCGCTAAGACTATCCTATTGTCATGTAGTCATTGGGCTAGATCCCCTGTGTACGGCTTCAACCGACTTCCATTTACGCTTCTTGGAAATGGTTCTCCATTCAATTTTGCAAGGTGAACTACGCCACCATCTGTAATTTCTTTGATGACATATGGCCCTAGACAGTGCATCTAAAACTTTCATAGAAACTTAGGAAACTTGCTATCATATAATAAAACCAAGTCATTTACCCTGAAGGTGTGCAGTTTGATGTGTCGATCATGCCAAGCTTTTTCGTGTTCCTTCTAAACCTGCTAATGGAATCCAACCAGAAACCTATCTTCTTCAAGCTCCATTAGCTGTGTGAGTTTTTCTTCTAAGGCTTGGTAGTCTACCATTCATGTGAAAGCCTCTATGCATAGACTCAGTATGATATATTCCTTCGGAATTACAACCTCTACACCATAAACCAATTGGAAAGGCATTTGACCTATCAGATTTTTGCAAGTAGTTTTGTATGCCCATAACACTACTGGTACACACACATCCCAATCATTCTGTTGTGTGTTGAAAATCTTTGTCAGTGCATTCTCCAATATCTTATTGAAGGCCTCAATTGTTCCATTGGTCTGAGGATGATATGGCATACTCTTCTGATGATAAACTTTGAACTCCTCTGTCATCACGTTGATCGTTTCATTGAGAAAATGTGTACCATGATCGCTCATCAATACCTTCAGGCAATCAAACTTGGTCAAGACATATTCAAACAATAATTTTGATGTTGTTTCTCCTGTATAGTCTTTCACAGGTTGTGTCTCCACCCATCTGGTCAAATACTCTGTCACAGGGATCATATAATGCACACTAGTTTTCTTGCGTGGGGGTTGAATCAGTCCTACAAATTCAATGGCCTATTTCTCAAATGGTTGCAATGACACCTGTAGATTCAGAGGCAACTTATCCCTCTATGATGGTCTACCCATTCTCTGACATGCATCACATGTCCTACAATATGCTTTAGAATCTTTATGGAGTGTCGACCACCATAACCCAGCGCGAAAAATATTCTGCATTGTTTCCTCTCCTCCATAATGCCCTCCCACAGCTCCTCCATGAGCCTCAGCGATTGTATAGTTTCATTTAAAATTAGGCACATAATGTTGAAGTATCTCACCACCACATCTTATACAATTGGGTGGCAATCTCTAAGAAATCTTTTGCGCGCACTACCAATTCTTTCTTCTGCTAACTAGTGTATCCCTTTGGACTGGTTCCTGTAGTCAGTAAGTGGATAATATCAACAATGTGATTATCCTCTATGTGCACCATGAAGATCTGCGCATCAGGAAAGCCTTCCTCCAAATTAGTAGATTCGTCTCTTGTATCAATGCATGACAGATGCTCAGGACATGCATTCAATCTTCCTAGATTCACAATTACTTCAAAATCATATTCTTGAAACAACAACAACCACCTACATATTCCCCCCCCCAACACAGGCTTGTTGACTAGATACTTCAATCGAGAATGGTCTGTGTACATATTGACATGTCTACCTAGCAGCTAATTTCTAAATTTCTGGAGCGTGTACACCATAGGCAGTCCTTCGTGCTCTGTCATCGAATAGTTATTTTCAGCCTTCGACAATTTTGTGCTCGCAAGAGCTATAGGATGATCCATCTCCCCTTCACCATCCTCTGTTAGCACAACTCCAGACTACACTGACATTCTTCATTCCAACAGAATGTAGCGTCCTTCTTTAGCAACTATCCATGGGCACGATAATCTGAGCATAATCCTTGATGAACTTTCAATAATACCTAGTATGGCCAAGCATTGTGCATAGCTGTTTAACACTCCTTGGGGATTCCCAATTAATTATTACCATGATCTTGGCAGGGTCCACCATGAGTCCTTTCTTGCATACCACATGACCCAGCAAAATCCTAAAGTGGACACAAATTAAGAACCTCTTAAGGTTCAACGCAATTTGATACCTTCAACACATATCCAACAATAAGCGCAGACTGTCTACATGGCACTTGAATAGCCCAAACATTGTCCAGTCATCAAAATAGACCTCCAAGAATTTGTGAATGAATTCTTTGAATGCCACAATGACTACATGAGAGAATATTGCTGGCACATTCTTGAGTCCAAATGACATTATTGCATACTAGAAACAAACCCAATCCATCGCGAAGGTTTTCTTACTCATATCCTCTGGAACGATCTTAATTTAATGGTACCTAGAGAACCAATCAGTGAAGGAATACATTTCCTGTCCTTCCACATTGTCCAGTACTTCATCAGTAAATGGTGTCGGAAAGGGATCATGCACACATGCATTGTTAAGCTTTGTGAGATCTACACAAATCCTCATTTCATCCTTCTGCTTATTTTCCTAAACTACCATTGGACTCACCCAATCAAACTCCACCACAGGTTCAGTAATACCTGCTTCAAGCATCTTGTCCAACTCTAAGAAGACCTTTTCCTTATATTAGTGATTAAGGAGATATGGCCTCTGCTTAATAGGTTTTGCATTAGGTTTCAGAGATGTTTTTATTACTCCCAAATTGTCTATGATGTCTTTCATGTCCGAAAATTTTGTAGGGAATAAATCCTAATATTCACAGATCAACTCAGTGACTTTATCTACTGTAGCATCATCCCAGTAGTCCCCAATCTTCGCAATCTTCAGCTCCACCTTTGTGCCAATGTTTACTTGCCTAGTTTTCAATGGCATGATGATGTCAGGATTCTCTATCTGTGGTCCCTCTACCTCGCGATGGCCTTCTATTTCTAGGATGTTAATATTTCTTGTATCCTCATCCTCTCCTTCAATAGTCATATTATAGCATTCCATCGCATGACGTAGTTGGGTGCATCAATCTGGTTGAATCAATTCCTAAGGATCCTGCAGCATTCGGAAGATTGTTGCCTTAGCCTCCTGCAACACTTCATCAATGCTTTTAAACCCATCTTCAAAGTTGAATGTTCTCACAAACCCTTCTCTTAAGACATCCCACTCCATGATGTCATTGCAGAGATCTATTTCAAAATACCAATTCATAGGAATTATGTCTAGGGTTTGACAGAATAAATGCACACATTCTGGTTGTTGCTCCATTCCATATACCTTAGTCCATTTGGACAAACGATCGCAAGGATCATTCCTCCCATCATACTTCTTAGTTACCCATACTTTAGGCCAAAAAAATTGCATTCTCATCATCCTTATGTAATCATACCACTCATCAAAGTTGCCTTTGTGCGTACCCCACCACCAAGCGGGCATAGCGTGCAGTGCACAGTACAATGCCTGAAAGCAGTAATCCTATGGGACTTCTCTTTCAAAAGAATCCAAAAATTTATCCATGTCAGTTAAACCATCATAATAAGTTAAATTTCTTACCTCCAACGACACACAGCATGATGATTTCATCATCATGTTACAGCGTAGTGTGGATACTTCATGTAGCATGTTTTTCCAATGTTTCAATCCTTCTTCTGTATCCGAGGTACAGGAACTTTTGTGGTCCCATGCAATTCCTCCATCAGCTGTCGAATTAACCCAGTCTTGGTCTCACACTGTGATTTTATAGATCTGATCCAAATCATCATCACTATCCTCGTAGCCGTAGACTGGTTCAATATAGAGAAATCCTTCTACAAGATCCAATGGCACTACAACGTGGAACGATTTCGTTTCAAACGACATTGTCTACTTCTCCAAATTTATAACCCGATTCATATTGATAGCCCAATCAATTCCTAAGAGTGCGGAGTATGGATTGCTATCATCAACAATCTCTATTACTTCCAAATCAGCTAGCGTGCTCACACCTTCTATATCTATGATAATCTTCTGCTGGTTCACCATCCTCATTTCAATTGGAGACCATTGTAGCGTAGGTCTCCCCATCCTCTCCCAATTTTTCTTAGGAAACACGTTCGTGTCAGACCCAAAATCTAGAAGATCCTGGTCCATCTCATTATCTCCTAGTTGCGCAGTAAGCCTCATCTTGTGCCTTGTTATTGCCTTATGCTTATCGATCTTTATGACTATGCGGGGTCCATCAGAAGAATTATCCTTACCGACACATTTGTTGGTCAACTCCTGTGGCCCTTTTATAGCTTTGCTATCGCGAAATAGTTTCATACAAGTCTCTAAGAATGTGGTAAGCACAAAGGGGTCAACCTTTTTAGGCATGCTAGTATCTGACAGTTTGTTCTGACTTCCTGAGGTAGAGGCCTCAAAAAAGATTTTCTTCACTTCCATGAATGTTTATTTCACACATTCTAGATCAAACCCAACCTCCTTTTCTGGAGCCCTCTGGACCCATCCACCTTCTTCAGGCTACTTTCCCTTATCATCACTAGTCACAATCCCACTTCACAGTACAATATTCACATTCAGGTCCTCTTCTCGAGGTTCGTCCTTCATCATATGTAGGTTTTGGGTAGGATGTTGAGGCTATGCCTTATTCTCCTGCATCTTGGCCATAAACGCAATACATTCTTTGATTGTGTGGTCAAACTAAGTAGACTATTGACATGACAGGCATGTCTGATTCATACACTCCCGTGCGTAGTGCCTTGACATTCCACAATTGTAATAAATGACCTACCCCCGAGCTTTACCAAGTCCTCCTCCTCTTCAGCGTCATTCAAACCCCTAATATCATGTGCGCATTCCCCCAGTGCCCTGATCAGGAGGCTAAGTTTCTGCTTGCATTTGATATGTAGGTGTTCTCTCTATCATTAATTCATAGCTTAGATAGTGGTGCTCATCATGGCCTACCAATTTGCAGAAATCATAGAAAAATTGTTGTGGTGTTTGTACAAAATTTTGCAGCAAATGGCAATTATCTGTTGCATTTTTTCTGGCTTAACAAATAGTGCACCATAGCACAGGCCCCGTGCTTGACCTTGCTGGAGCTTCCTACCTTAGGGACATAGGTCCCCCCTAGTGATGTAATTCGTGAATTCAGGGTAGTGATCTTTATCATGCCCCTAATTTTTACACTTGAGACACCAAAATTCTTCGTTCACCTCCAGATGAGCCGCTTTTTCCTTTTTCAAGCTCTGCAACTCTAAGCAAAGGTTCTGCAAATCTGCATGGATCAGTTGAACCCCTAAAGAAGCGTCCTGAATAGGCATTTCATGCAATCTCATCTCAATTTCCAAGGATTCCACGTGAGTTCCTATCTTTTGTTGTGATAAAGCAACCCTTAGGCGGGGCAAGAGCGAGGCTACAATCCATTCGCGGTGTTGACTATCTGTGAGATTCATATTAGCTTCACGGATTTGGAACTTCAATATTTGATCTAATTCCCAGGGAATTATGCCAGACCTCATCATGATTTCCTTGAATCTGATTAGTGATCACAATTCAGACTTAGGCTTACAAAATTCTTTGTTCATAGCAGTTTTAGTGTCTACTAATGATGCTAGCGGGTTATCGGTGTAGTACTTAATATACAATGTCAACGCGCGATCCTACAGAGTGGTAACCAACTATGCCTTCTTTATATTATCATCCATAATTTGCTGTGTTGTCCATATAGCCTTCGTAACAAACCAAAATTGATCTGGATCCTCACTTCCTAATCCCTTGAAAATTGACAACTTCATCCTATTCGACATGTTGACCAACGACAGAGGTGGTGGCGGTGTGGGTGAAGGTGTATGTTGTGGAGGTCAAGGTGGAGGTGGTGTGGGTGGATGAGTTATATGCGAAAAATGCTGCCTTATCAACTAGACAACGCTATGTGGTGAAGCCTGTGATGCTCCCTCATTGTCACTTGAAGGAGGTCCAATTAATGGACTATCTTCAGGACCTGTTCTACCTTGATTTCTAAAATTTCGTCAGCTTTACGTAGATCCAAACATCAAGGTAATCGAATAACCTTATTTTCACACAAGAGAAGCTTAATCAAGGTATTCAAAGATCTTAAATACTTACCTCGTGGCACCTTGGAGAAGCGTTGCTTTGCTTCACTATAACTAAGGCATCAACCACGAACTTTGTAGAAAATACTCCAATGACTCGGTGAAGCCAATGATCAACTGTGGGTGTGATCTTATTTTCAAAAGCTTCCAACCTCCACGTGAGCTCTGGAGTCCACATTATCGAACCGTCAAGCTTCCACCTTCCTTGACCATCTGCCAATTTAGTGATCCGCTCGTATAATTTAATCATGAAGGTGCAGAAGAAGATTGCGTGTATTTCTGTGTACAAATATCTATCCAACTAATGTGCTTTTGTCATTCACATATTTCTACTTGTGCCACGAATTCATGGGTCTTTCTATCCAACCACTTCTCAATTTCCTTCTTGGTCGTATTCCAGTGATGCGACATCACACATTTGTTTATACATATCCCGGTCTCGATAATGAAACCATTTGTTGGGTTAGTGGGTCCTAACCCAGGTTCAAAGTTTGTTGTGCCAAACAAATCCCTACACTACTAGTCCTCTTGGCATCAACCCACAGAGCACAGACTAAAGTATCACCCGAAGTAGTATGGGGGGATGCTGGAACCAAGTTTCCACACCCAGGTATAAGCATGATGTCATTTTGTGCCCTAGATGTACCTTTGCGTAGATCGATATGCCCTTATGTATTATTGATGTAACCTCCTTTGATGGACTTATAGTCCTCTGTGAAGGTCTACAATTAGATTTCGCAGACCCTGAATAGGTGAATTAGCTAGTTACGTGCATCATAGATTACTCTTGACCTAGTATTTTCTCAGTTCTATTTAAGTGTTTGATATTCTTAACACACAACAATATAATATTCACATAAGAACTTAACATCAATTGCGTTCATTTAAAAATATAGTTCCAGTAAATTCGTGCATCAATATATCATTATTGCAAAACCATCATTTATCACAGCATAAAGCACAATCATTCATGAAAGAAGTAAAGAGATAAACCACAAGAATTTCATGAAAAATCTTCTTTAATTGATATTCAGTTAAGCTTACAGACTTAGGACTTCCCTGCGCACTTAACTACAGGGGTTCATGCACTCAACTGTGAACTCTACTCTAGGCATCTGCGCACTCTACTGCAGACCTTTCTTCTACCTTATGCGCTAACTTAGACTCCTTCTATCATACCCATAGACAATTTCTACTCTTCTATTATGCCTTAGAATCTCTAAGACACACCTATTTATACAATACCATGGTCCACGGACCATGGGTAGATCTTCAAAAAGCTAACTTAACTTACATAAAAGAGGGTAAAAACCCTTTTTGACTCTTTACTTAACTACGCACTCCGTGACCACAATTTGGAGAGACTTTCCATATTTTTACATACAACTTGGGCTTTTTCCCCAAAATTGACCCAGGGGACCCCATCTCAACAAGCCAATAGGACAAACACCATTCAGATTGGTATATGGTGTTGAAGCTATAATGCCAATGGAGAGTATTATGCCTAGTCTATGCATATTAGCTCTCACAGGTATGGCAGATCGCGAAGCCTTGGAAGAACAACTCGTGTAGCTGATGGAGCTTGAAGAAGACCAATTTTTGGCTAGATTCCATCAGCAAGTACAGAAGGAATGTGAAAAAGCATGGCATGATCGCCACATCAATCTTTGCATGTTGCAGGTAAATGATCTGGTCTTCTTATATGATAGTAAGTCCACTAAATTTCCAGGTAAATTTCAGATGCATTAGTTGGGGTTGTATATTATCAAAGAAATTACAGAGGGAGGCACACCTTAGCTCACGAAGCTGAATGGAGAAGCTTTTCCAGGGAGAGTGAATGGGAGAAGATTGAAGCTATATATAGGGGATCCTGCATAATGACTATATGGTAGCAAGACAATCTTAGCACTCCAGGCAGTTTCAAGGGAGTGCGGGGCTATAAACTACACGTATAGGGTTGGAGGACTACGTAGTAGGCAGGCTATGTGGAAAATGGTGAAGTTGCAAAATAAGAAGCTTTGTGCAGGAAGTTGTGCCATGGAGGAAGGTGCCACGAAGTGCAATAGAAATTGATCATTGGAGTCACTGTTCATGAGTTGACAACCAAAATATGGTTAAGGGGATCAGGCTGGCAACATTTAAGGAAAAAATATTTGAAGATCTATCATGAAAACAACATTAATTGTAAGAATTTGGGGGGAACAGTGAGGTTTGAATTCAAAAGGCCCCATAAATTACGCGTGCCAATCGAGCAAAGAACACTTTGAACCCTTAGAGTTTTTTCTTAAATTTGTTGTCCATTTCTTGTGAGTTGAGTGTTTTCGGAGGAATTCTTCACCCACACAAACATTTCTTTGGAAGCCCGTGAGTTTTTTTTATAGAAAGGATGGCTTGCACCAAACCCGTTGAAGCCTTGAGTTCGGAAGCAATTGTATCTGACACTCCAGAACCTGAAATATCCAATGTCGAAGCTATGCCTACGTACCCACAGAACCATGCTCACCAACGCCAAAATAGTCCATGGCGAAAGACAACCAAGCTACAGCCAAGGAAAAGCAGAAAAATCCAGTGCAGATACGCGCTTCCCCAAGGAAGCATACAGTGACAACAGTCCAAAAGAAAGATAAGAAGCCAGCCAAAGATAAGCATAATGTTGTAGACCTAGAGGTAGAAGAAAGCTAGGGAATGGAGGATATTGACATTGATGGCGTAGAACCTATAAAAAATCTCCCTCGGTAGATCCCTCCTAGAAAGGGAAAGGTGAAGTTTACTAAAGACCCAGAATTAGAGAAATTCATGATCTCCATGCCCCTGCTACCTGAGTAGCTACCTTTTGAAGGTCTGCAACTCGCTCGAGCTCCACTATTGAAAATGGAGGATTGGCACCTCGTGGATCATGCCTAGTTCCCACATTCAGTGAAAAATAAGTACATGAAAAGAGTTTACTATGAAGAAACGGGTGTGAGAACATTGGAAATGAAGGAATGGGTTGATGGTGTCAAGCAATCAGGATTGCTCAACTTGCTATGGGTGCCACATTACCACCGCACCCGCAATAACATAATTTTCATATGCCAGCTTCTCACTTTGGTGCATGATGGGTGTTTATGGCTAGGACGCCTATACCCATAACATATATTCTCATTCACAGGATTACACACCTACCCTATGAAAGTCTGAACCCAACCAAGGAGTTTGGTGGAAATACGGGGGAGAAGAAGCTTGCAGAGCAAATGAAGAAGGATTATGAACTTGTAAAGAAGTCGCACAGGTACTCCATTTTATCTATTTGAGACCCCGTAGTTCAATTTTCCACACAGATATTGGCTAGAAAGGTGATGAGGAAGTGTCATTCATATGAATTTTTGTTGCCCGTAGTGTCCCTCACTACATAGTCTGCGAAGGATGTGTATTTGAACTGGTCCATGTGACTCTGTCAAGAGTTCTTGGAAAACTTTCGTGAGGACCAGGATGAAACCAAGAAATTTCATTACGCTTGGTTACTACTATCTATTTTGTTGGTTGTGTGGGAACTGCTAGAGGATAGCTATTTTCCTCCACTTGAAGAAGGATTGCCAGAGGCAGCGCAGTTCACCTCCCTATTGGCTACCAATGACCTCGCACGGCTCACGGAGACAAAAATCTTTTGGGTCCTGATGGAATCAATTCTCCGCATGGCGATTAACCAATGTCCATGATTTTCCCCAACCTTTTACACATAGCTGTAAACCTACACAACATTCAAGGTTAACTTTCATAGGGTATTGATGAGCACCAGTATTGCAGCCAAGATGTTGTGACTCTTGGGGCTACCAAGTTTACTTCATCAACCCGGGGTTCGTACAAACATGGAGGTGACAATGTTGTATACACAAATATATGTAATGGGTCCACTCTTTGACAGTGTTGAGCTAGGGTGATAGAACACTAGGGTTTCTCAAACCAACCTTCTATTGATTTAGAAGAAGTTTGATTACCAATTGAAAAAGGAGAATTTTACCCTAATTGAGAGGATTGAAATGATATGTACTTCAGTAATGAAAGACTGAAATAGATGCCTAAAACACACAACTCATATAGCTATTTGTTAAGATACCTTGCTTCAAAATAATGATAATTTAACACATGTGAAACCCTAACTAACCTAAGCATGAAATCTGATCTAAACAAGCACTTAACTGTTGTGCACATAAATAAGCATAACAACCTTTTTCTTTTTGTCCTTTTGTGAAAACATGAATGCTAATCCTTCTTGGTTACATGGCAGGTGGGATAGGTGTGGAGGGAGATGAGTGTGATGGGGCAAGTGGCTTGGGAGGAAAGAAGGAGTCTTCTCCTAGTCTTTGTGATGATTTTTTCACAAATCGGGCTCAAAACAGGCCACTATAGGTCTTCCTACAAGATGTCTACAAGATGTCTTAGTTCACCTACATGATCCCTTACTTTCCTACAAGAACACGAAGAAAGCATAAGGAGTGATTTGGATAGTGGTATGGATCTTAGGGAAGGTGTGTGATGGAAGGAATAAGGAAAGGAAGTGGTTGGAACTCAACTGGAACTCAAACTAAAGCTCTATGATGGTTGGATTTTCTCAAGAAGAATGGCAAGTTGTCCTCATGAAATGATAACTTGGATTGAGAGCTTAGTGGCCTTTGGTGATCATGGGTGGATATGGTTTGGATGAGGTTGATGATATGA
>APFE030642325.1:0-12489 GCA_000404065.3 Pinus taeda | reverse complement strand
TAGTGCTTTGAAAGGATAATCTAGAGATTAATCCAAGAAAGGGATACCCATTTCAAGATGTAGAATCTCATTATAAATTCATGATATGCCTTTACATCAAGTCTAGGCTAGATGGTCAAGTTGTTACTCAAAATTTTTGACATTTTTGGAAGATTCAAGAAACATTTCATTGCTGGAAATATTGGACTTCTTATATTCATCATCATAAAGATGATGTGCCTTGGTCGTATTTAAGTTCCCCAAGAAGATGCACTTCAGACTTCTTGCATTAAGCATGTTTCTTTGCTAATTAGGAATCAAGGAATAATATGTGAACCAAAGACCTTTAGATGCCTCACCAAAAGAATATAGCCATGCCACATTTCGTATGATATATTTTTTCCAAGAGAAAGAGATGGACATGTGTTTTCACATATATTGCACATAGAACTGCATCAACCCAAGCCATCAACTTTGCATTTCAAACAACATCATGGAACAAACCATATTTACAGTAGTCATGTTCATTCTTTCAACAATACTAGTATATTGAGGATTGTGTGGAAGTATTGTTTGATTTTGAATGTCGTGTTGGTGAAGATAGTTTTCAAATTTATTAGGTGTATATTCTCCTCCACTATTAGTATGAAGAGAGTCAATATGTGATTATGCTTCATTTGAATACATACATGAAAGTTTTTAAAAGTTATGGAAATTTGTGATTTATCTTTCAACAGGTACAATAAACACATCCTAGTGTAATCATCAATAAAATACATGATATGTTTATTTTCGTTAGTAGAGGTAACAACATTGGGGCCACAACAAATAGTAATGTATCAATTCAAGTTTTCTACATTCTCTGGAAGTGGAATCATGGAAGGGTTGTTTGTTGTGTTTTCCAAGGATACAAGCATCAAATTGTTTCAATTTTCTAGGAATAGTAGGAAAATAAAAAACACCATCCCTTTTCAATAAACCAATGATATCTTGATTAATATGTTCAAATCTAACATTCCATAGATGATTATATGGAAATGTACCTTCATTTTAGTGAGAGAGGTATGCATAATTTATGTGCATGAGTAAATGTCCCTTTCAACTTCAATAATCTTTCATACTCCACTCTAGTCATGAAAACAAATTTGTGAAAATCCTCCCTTATTTCAACTTTTCCATCAAAGATATGAATGGAATGGCCTTGTTGTTGAATGTGCACAAGGGACAACAAATTTCTTCACAAATTTGGAGTATAGTGCACATCTTGCAAAATAAAATCTGGGAATCCAGATAATTTAAGCTTGATGGTGCCAAATCCTAAAGGTTTGAGACTTGATTTATATGCAAAATAAATTATATCATCTACATTGTTCAAATAAGTCTCTTTGGAAGGTCATATGGAAATTTTCACTCATATCAAGCAACCATGCATCTGTCCAAAAAACAAATGTAGTGTGAAATAAATATTTGATTACTCCGATATTGCAATGGGAAACAATGTAATGAGTATATTTAGGTGGTATGCCTTTCATGAGGTTTGATATTACCTTTATGTTATTTATGATATTGCTTGCCCTTGATCTTTCCCCAAGGGATTATACATGTCATTACATCATTTCCATTTGCACCTCAATGAACACAATGCAGATTAGATCTCTCACATTGAATGTGTCCAATCACACTTCTATAATTCTTTCTTCTATGTCCTCTTTTACTGCCATTTTCTCTAAAATTATCATGTGATTGGTTATTTCCATTCAGAGAAAGGGACACAATATTTCCAATGGTATGAGTTGTCTTCCTGTTTCTAGTGGATTTATCACATTCTACAACCTTCTTCACCAAAGGTTCAAATGTGATTATCTTTAATTGACCATTAGCTTGCAGGGATTCAAGATAGTGAGAATATGTAACATAGAGGGCCTTGATGAAGGTTGTGAGAGGAAGGATAATCTTCACTTCAATGATTATATTCACTTCAACAACATATATATCATGCATGATGGCATTTATATTAGAATTTGAAGCCTTGGGATCATCATCCTTCAACTCTAGGTTATAGGGATTCACTAGTACTTGTATAAATTCCAGTTCTTAGTGTGAGTCATACAAGTCCTTTAGTTTATTTAAAGAACGATATGCATCTTTAATGCAAATAATATGATGGTTCACCTCTTTGCTTACTATAATAGAAATTATGGCATACACTTTGTTGTATTTGTTCTTCTATATGGTTAGCTCTTTGTCTAATATAGGCTTGTTATGTCCATTGTCTTCCTCACCTTTACTAGTGATAAATTATCCTCATATATGCCATCCCATAAATAATTGACAATGAGGGTGTGTTTGATATTTTTGGACCACACTAAATAGTTCTATTTTCTAGTAAGCAGTGTGCCAATAATGGAGATGAGAGATTGCACTTTTTGCAATTAGAAATAGGAATATGAAAAATATCATTCCTTATGCATAAGGTTTCAATAATGTAGGCTAGATTATAAGATGTTCAATGTCTAGTCCATGTTTATATATTAATCCATTCACACAAAAATATGTTGTCTAACTCCATTGTAAACAATAAAACAAAAATACTTTAGTTCAATATAAGTTTCTAAGAAAAAGATGTTCGAATCTACACATCCATTACTTTTGAGGATTATGTATACTTCAAAATAAACTTCATTGAGCACGGAAAGAATAAACAAATTAAAAACAATAACATAGTTGGCGATGGATTAAATATCAACACATATCTTATTCTCAATTTTACCTTAGGCATGTGTCATAGAGTTTCTTTAGAGCGAACCAAATAGACTGGAGTTGTTGTCTTTTGAACTCCACTTTGATAAAAGCCCCTCTAAACGCAATTGTTTGAAGTATTGTCAAAGGAGGGTATAGATGAAGTATCTTGGTCGCCAAATTCTCTTCAAACATAAGCACCCAGGCACAAGAAATTTTGAGAGAGGTCATGGAGATGAAATGGGTTCGAGAAGTGACTAAATTTTGATGATGAATTGTACAACTCATGGAAAAGAATGAAGAGGTAGTGGAAGGGTTAGAGTAGAAAAGAGAGGGTATGTAGAGAAATAATACAGTTAGATGGTATTAAATGAATTGAAGAGAAGAGTCAATTCAGAGAATGACAATAACACAGAAAGATGTGAGGGCTTCTGGAGTAAAGATACAATCATAGTCACTCTCTAATACTCCTGATGTGGAAACAAAAATAGAAAGAGCAAGGATTTATAGTTCAATATCCCATCGAACTTGGCTAAATAGTGGATGTCTCACAAACAAAAGTGTTTCCTCACTAATATTGGGGTCTTATTGAGGTGCAAAACTTGATTAACCTACTTAGAGTGGCTTGTAGGTTGTTCCATTAAGCTTAAGAGTATAGAGGAAGTCTCTCCAACTCAACCTTGATCCTCCTTGGTGATAGGTAGAAGGTTTACTGATTCTCCTGATACAAAAAAAAAGGATTTCTAATGTGGTACATAGTGCTTGCGAAGACCTTTATGACTAAGATCTAGGAGAATAAACACTAATGTATATTAAGGTTACCGCATTTAGGAGAAAAATGTATTAAGATAGTCTTAGGACTACTTAAGAGTAGAGCTTAGATTAGCAAACAGGAAAATTTGATGGGAAGAGAGGAAGATATACATTTTTGAATATATCATTTGTATATCATCAAGAATCAACTGACTAAGAGTATACATGTCACCATGTAAGATTTGAACCCCAAGTGGGGAGGATAATAATTTTTCCTTGCAATAGCTCGATCTACTACCAAACTGAGAAAAATAATATGAGAGATTACCTTGAATCATTGGTATCATTTTTTTTTCATCCACATATCCATTTCTCTTAGAGAAGGCCAAAGGCATGTAATCAATGAGACCCCAATAAGCCAAACTCAAGGCTTTAAGTGGAAGATCTTGGGGAAAAATCATTATTGAAGATGTTAAAATGAAAATTTTCACAGACTTTAATTATGTAGGCTTATGGATTAACTTGTCAAGCACAAAATCTAAGCTTGAATTTTTATTGCATCTATTGATAGAAGAGGATTTCCCCGATTGGATTCATGTTCAAAAGGAATATATCTGCTTGCAAACAAGCGAAGAAGCTGAAAGCAAGGAAGTTGCACTTTTAGGTGCCCAAAACAAATTATAATTAAAAGATTTATAAATGATAAAATTTAATGTGAATTAAATTTATACCTTCAATAACATTTAAAAATTTATTTAAAAATTTATATAAATTGTTAATAAGATATAGCATAGAGTAGCTTTTATGGAAAAATCTAATTACAATTTACTACATTTTTATAATTCATTTATTTATAATAAATAAAATGATTTTTGAAAACTTATTTATCCCTTAAATTAAAAAAAAAAAATTTAAATATTTTTAATATAAATAAAAATGATATAATAATGATAATAAATTTAAATAAAACAATCTATTTCTAATATTAAAAATTAATAAAAAACAATATTAAAAAATAACATCTTTTAAGCTTAAAAAATAGAAAACTAATTAATAATGTTTACACCATATATTAACAAGTGCTACATAGTAGCTTGTTCCTGCGGCTTAGTAGAAAAATAGTGAAACTATCAATGTATTAAAATAATTAGTTAAGTACTATGCTTAAAAGAGTAAGTGACTATGCTTTGCAAATGTAGTTGTAAAATGTATTTTTGGGACTCATGTTTAACAATGGAGAGATGTTGCATTGGTTGAAAATTGAATCATGGTATTCCAAATTACACAACAACCAAATTGATTTGAAATATGCTTCAATAAGATAGACAAACGGTATTTGTTAATTTTTAGATTATGTCATTTGTTATTTCATGGTTTGTTTGTTAATTTATAATTATATTATGTAAATGTGAAAAGATAAAAATGAATTTAGAAATGCAAAGTTGTTAATGTTTGAAATTCGATTAATGAACACAAAAGAGATGATTATAAGTATAAAATTAAAATTTGAAAAAAATAATAATAATACATATTGCACAACAATAAAGAGAAAGATTGATTTTTTATTCTATTTTCTTTAATAATAATGTTTACAAGTAAATAAATTCAATTAATGATAATTATATGAAAAAATAATTTAAAAATATATATATTTATGCCATCTCAGTGACAACACAGGAACATCGAGGATGAAAACCACTTCCTCTTAGAGTGCCCCGCGTACAACCACATTAGATCTCAGTGTCATAATATCTGGCACAACACTGACCTTCCTAGCCTTTTAAGATGCCAAAATTATAGTGAGCTAGAGAGTCTTCTCTCCAAGTTTTTTGAGCATAGGAATAAAATCTTAAATCAAACTAAATAATTTGTTTCTTTAGGTCCGGTAGGCCAAAGTTTGGTCTTGTGGACGTTAACCAAAATCATCATTTATTTTAGTTAGTGTAGAAAAAAATCAAATTTTAATTAAATAATTAATTAAAAAATATTTTATTTTATATATATTTTTAAATTATAATAATTTATTTAATTAATATAATATAACTAATAATAATAATATAATATTTATTATTATTATTATTTTTAATTAAAAACTTATGAATCTATTAAAATTAATCTTTTTACACTATTAAAATAGAAATTTAGTTATTAAAAAATAAACCACGTCTTGTAATTTCTTGATTTCGGAAAACTAAAAACGAATATATTAAATCCATTCGTTTTAACGATTTTACCAGTTGCTAAAAAAACACACGAAGACCGCTATAATAAAATCAATTCATCCCTGGTTTTTTTAATAAATTGAAATATATCTTGATTTACATATAATTAAAAATATTATTAAATTTATTTAAAAAATTAATATTCAATAATTTAAAAATTATTATAAAAAAATTATAAATTTAAATATATTAATATGCATTAATTAAAATTAAAATTGACTCTATCCCACAAATAAAAAATTATTCTTAATCAGTTTAAAATTTTATTGCCAGCGTCAAATTACTTCTGCCACCATCTTATTACAAAATCAAATGTAAAAGGCTCTTGTGGATTCTGCTGTTAACAACCTTCATCTAGGTTCAAAGTGTTTATTTTAAAGTCATTACATAATAACCATTAATAGCCAGGGTACCGCATTCACCAAGATATTTGCAGGCAGAACCAATTCCAAAGTACTGGCTGGATATGGGAGAGACACGTACACTGCACTCACCGAGATAGTTGCAGGCTGGACTAATTTCAAAGTACGTGTTATGTTAGGTTGCCTCCAAGTGAGGTTAAGTCATATGTATTATTATTTATAATAATATTAAATTGGTATGATTGATTTTTTGGTATTTTTGGTTTTTTTAAATACTACTAATTTTCAAAACATAAATAACGATGTTTAATTGCTCGTTCAATTAAATTAAATTAAATAAATAAATTATTTTTAAAAAATACAAATTATCTTTAATGTTAACCTATAAAAAATATTGTATTAATTTTTTATCAGAAACAAATTAATATTGCTCAACAAAAAACCTAATATAATATCCACTATCTAGCTACATAGATAATAATAAAAAAAATCTCTACAACTTTTTTAATAATGATTCGTACTGATGTAAAATATGTTTAGTGGTGAAATTTCTCACAATATATTATAAATTTATTGAACATCGTTTTCATTTATTTTTTAATCATTAATTCAAATATAATATTTTTTTATAGAGTTGTCATGGAATTTGGGGAAGAAATTAAAGTTAAATCTTTATTTGTTGTAGTTAAAATGATTTTTTAATTGTATATTTGGATTCAGTACTCTGAAAAACTCTTGGGGCGCTTTGATCGTGCAGAAACTAGCGATCAAACTTGCGATTCCAATAAATTATTGCCGAATTTTAACGAAAAAAATCACCAAAAAAAACTTTCAAAAAATCGCATTATAAACAACTACCTTTTTTATATTTGTTTTTTATTTAATTCTTCACTGTTCGATATATCACTTTGTGGAAAAACATGATAATCCCAAATTGATGAAAGTCTTTTTATTATGACAATTTGATTTTGCAACTCGGAGTCTATGGTCCCCGAGCACGCCCCTTTTGAATCCCGAGCAGCTATGGGTTTGGTGGTTATTGTGTTTTCTCTAACCGCCATAAAAGTTCAATTCAACTAAGGAGTCTATGCTCATTCCTCCAACACTCTCCTGGTAAAAGTCTTGAGTTAGTGGCAATAAAGTCGGGTTGGTTGTTATTGTGTTTTCTCTGACCGCCATGAAAATTCAATTCAACTAAGAGAGTCTATGCTCATTCCTCCAAGGCTCTCTCGTAAAAGTCTTTAGTTACTGTAAAGTCGTGTGAGACTCATAGAGTTACGGTAACCTTGGATCATACTAAATTCGTATACATAAATATTGTGAATGCAAGACTTCTCCAATTTCATGTTGAATGTTCACAAATGCATCATCGGAGAGGAACCATGTGGTATTCATCTTTTATGTGGAAGGGGCTTTAAAACTTTTAATAATCTTGTTAATATTGGATAATCAGAATCACTTTTATTTTGTACGAGGAAAATTGATACACATAAGGTAAGAAAATCAAAATCTGTACATATGAGGAAAAATGATTCATATAGAATTAAGTCAACATTAAATTAAGTGAAAGAAGAAATTATGCTTTTCTTCTTAATCTAATTATTTTAATTTAAATTTTCATTTAAAGTTCTTTTGAAATGCATAGATATGGTTTTTATTTATGCATTGAAGTTAAGTTTGTAGGAGAAATGGTTCAAGTGGAAATGCCTAGGCCTTTGTATGGGATCTTATGTGTTTGATTTGAGCAAAAGGAGGATCAAATGCCCAAATATTTACAAGATGTAAATCTAAACCAAACCTACACTCAACAATCAGTGATTTTTAGTCAATTTTGGGCATTTATCGGCCACTAAATTATTGATTTCACATATTTGTAGGATTTGCAATTGTATGAAAGGATAACTCACACCATCACACAATTTCAATTAGAAAGGTTGCATGAACCTTGATTTAAGCAATTACATATTTCACTAGCGTGAGTGGCATGTAATTGAGATATGAACCATACTTTCAAGTGTATTAATTTTTCTGAATGATGTTTTCTAATATTTCCGGTTAAAATCAATTAAATTTTGGAAGTGAGAGAAATTGGGGTGATAAAACACCTACTTTCCCTCCCCTTTTCCAACCCAAGCATAAATATTGAGACAACATGATTGTGAGTGGAAAGGAAATTGGACTTCTCACCTCCAATCACTCCACAGCGACACCTGAATACCTTAACATAAAAACTACACAATAATGAAATGTGCATAAAATAAAGTGAAGAATGATAAGGAAACTATCAAGGAGTGATGGATCCCAATAACTTGGTGGAATATCTCCAAAAAAAGACTGGGAAGCAAATGGTGGCCATCCCATAGAAAAACAATGGAGAAAAGTTAGGGGGCAAGAAGGATGATGTAAATAAAGGATTTCACAACATTTCAAGAAATTTCACCATTTTCTTACAACATTTCAATAAATTTCAAGAAATTTAGAATATTACAACATATTACAACATTTCAAGAAATATTCAATAAATTAGAATATTACAACATTTCAATAAGTTAGAATATTACAACATATTCAATAAGTTAGAATATTACAACATTTCATGAAATTCCACCATTTTCTTGAATTTAAGGCTACAAGGAGGTGCTTTGGGATCTAGGAACCTAGGAGACTCAGTCTCCTATAGGGATGCAACATGAGTTAAGGGTTATAATCCACTGGATCTACCACAATACACTCCTATAACATACATTGTATAACAACAACAATAAGCGCCCACCATGGAGGTAAACCTAATAGAAGTAAATCAATTTTTTTCTATTCTTCAATCCAGAGTAGTGATTTGTAGATTCAGTGGGTTTTGGCCTAAGTCTGATGCTTTGGATCAATGGGTTTTTACAACCTGGACCAACCACTATGACATATACCTATGCTCATAACGTTTTTTCATTGTTAAGTTCAATACTTGGGATGAATTGGAGAGACTTTTGAAAGAAGGACCTTGGTTTTGGCGAAGTGTAGGGATTCTCATCACCCATTGGTTCCCATGTTTTGATTCCACAACGATAGTGGTCTCAGCAAGGTTACCAAATATTCCCCTTCCCTTCTGGCATCACAAGGTTATTGAAGATATTGGAAACACTTTGGGGTCATTTAGAAAGATGGACTCTAAAAGAATGGATAAATGGTTATTTACTTTCGGCGTAATCTGTGTGGAAATGGATCTAAGTAAAAGTCTACTTGACTGCATTTAGATGAAACATAAAACCTTCCAGTGGACCCAACTTCCGGATTATGAAAATATGACATTTCGTTGTTTCTCATGCTACTAAACATGACATCTGTATGACACATGCCTCCACGCAAGAAAATACCCAAAAAGAAAAATGGGTAGGAACACAAAACAAAAGCATGACAACCTTTTGAACCCTTCATTGCAGAGGAGGAAGAAGGGGAAATCATAGAGAACCCATCAAACCAAGAAGAAGAGAGTACTCTTATACATGTTGGAAATACAACACATAACTAGAATGGTATATAATAAAAAATGATCAATGAATCATATCAACAAAAAAATATGGCACACAAAGAGGATGGGATGGTGGGTACAAAGAGAGTTCATGCTTTGAAAAGTTTTGATTAAGACAAAGAAATCTCACCAAACACAATTGTGTGCGAATTGACAATGATTCCAAACCCAGAGTAAAGCGAGTGACAGAAGATTTAAGGGATAAATGAAAAGAAAGAAAAGTGATTACTACAACACTTAATTTCTCATTTTTCTTTTATATTTTTATAATTTTTCTTAAACACATAAGCCAAAACCATTAACATTTCCAAACCTTATTTTTTTTGCTAAATTGAAATCAATTAAAAAATTTCTTACGGCAAAATAATATTATTATATTAAATAATACTAAATTAATATTAAAGATAAATACTTATATATAATTACATTCATTATCTTTGCAAATCTTATTTTGAAAATTTTTACACCATATTACGTAGGTTAAAGTTTTATAATTTAAATTAATAATATATACATGTGTATTAATCAATTAGATTAAGAGAAGTACATATATTTTAAAACTTAAATAGTATTATATATAAATCACACCATTTTTTGATAAGACAAATTTACAATTTGTTAATGATTACGCAAAAAAAAATAGTTTTTGAAGTGAAATCAAATTTATAATAGGAGTTGTCTATAATGCGACTTTTTGGAGATTCCGGTGACGGAATCCGGCGGAACAAATGAGGTTAAATCTCGATTTTTAGCAGTTAAAATGGTTTTTTAACTCCATATTTGGATTCAGCACCCTGAAAAACTCCTAGGAGCCATTGATTGTGCAGAAACTAGCTATTAAACTTGGGATTCCAATGAATTGCTGCCGGATTTTGACCGAGAAAATCCGCCGGAAAGGCTTTCAAAAAGTCGCGTTATAGACTACTGCTTTATAATATATCTATAGACTCGTTGACCATCCATAGAGATTTTCGATAAAAAGATAATAGTCAGAACTGTTCAAAGTGTTTCTCTTTAAATTTAAAGAAAAAATGAAAGCGGGATGCAATTTCAGTAATTTAGGGCACGCCCCTTTCGAATCCCGAGCAGCTTTGGTGGATGACCACCGTTGTATTCTGTCCGATGGTCATCGAAATTCAAGTCAATTAAAGGGAATCACACTCAGAATCGTCCAGGCGGAGCCGGACTTTCAGAGCGTCTGCCTGCGCAAGGACCGCCACTTAATCATCCTTAAGGTTCCCTCCTCGCACTGTAGAAATAATCTAAAACTTCAATTATAGGGACTCGTCACACCCCTTTAACACTCTCCCAGTAAATCTTTGAGTTGGTCAGACTCCTCGACCTACCCTAAGCCTACAAAGTACAAGATTTAGGGAAACACGTACAACAATACTTGTGTGTGCACTCTATTACGCTCAACGTTGATCACCGAGTTTAGATAAATGAACGAAAGACAAAACCATGAAATGATGTATGTGCCATTTGAAAATCGCAATTGCATGCGTTATTTGCAAAGCCGCCATAGATGACTTCGCGAATTCGAGTTTTATTTGTAAATACATGTTATGTTAGGTTACACTAGTCAAACTTCACGAATTCAAGCTTTATTGGTAAATACATGTTAGGTTAAGTTACACTTATCAAATTTCAATGTTTTCAGTTTCAAGGAAGTGTTGAATTTATTTGTATCATTAAAAATATAATTCAAATACATCTTTAAAAACATGATTTGAATTTATTTATATCATCAAAAACATAATTTAAACACATCCTAAAAAACATGATTGAAGTTTATTTATATCATCAAAAACATAATTCAAACACATTCTAAAAAAACATGATTCAAAGACTCAGACAAATTCTTTTACCACTATAACTATCGAGACAATTCTTCACCTCTCCGGCTCGGTAGAAACTTCCCTCTCCTCTCCGCCTCCGTAGACACTTTTACGGTTAACGGTCAACGCTGATCACCGAGCTTATGTATGGGTTTGAAAGAGGAGTATAATCAAAGACAAAACCACGAAATGACGTTTGTGCCATTTGAAATTGTAATTGGATTCGTTATTTACAAAGCCGCTACAGATGATACCACGAATTCAAGCTTTACTTGAACAATTACACAATACTTCAAAATTCAATTCAATTCGTTCGCTTATTTCCATCCATTCAAGTCAAATGCTGCAGTTACAGCAGACATAATATAGATTAGATCCGTTGGTTGACTGAGAATTAAGACTCAAACCGCTGCGAGACTTCCCCTTTGTTTCACATTGCTGAAGCTAATTCCCAAACTTGGAACCCCACAGCTATATATTCATGCTAACTTACTTCACTCTCCATCAAACGAGCTCACCACAGGGATCTCGGGTGGGTATTCTCTGCAACTCTCTGGCATTACCAACCATAATCTTTGGTAAGGTCCTTTTGTCTGTCCGAGGAAGATTGGCTTTCTGAGAGCATTAGGAGAATTTATTGTCACGAAAGCCTCAAATTTTAGGCAGCCTTTGTTATTCTAGATATTGCCATTTCATCATATTCTTTGTAATTCATTTTATGGACCACCTCCGCATAATGGGTTTCCTGGTGCTATTATTCACCACATTGTCTGCTCTACAATTTGCGGACGCTAGGGTTTTGGAGCATCATTTTGATAACGCCGCCCTCTCGCGTCAGAATTCTGCAGTTATCTTCGATTCCGACCTCGACACTTTGGCCATGGCTTCCTCCAGACAAAACTACAGTGGTTCGGGAGGACATGTGGCAAACTACTCTGAGTCGAATCTAGGGAGCAACTCTGAGATTTCGACCCACGCGGCCAATAATAGGATCGTAGAAGCAGAGCTTTCACAGAAAGAAGCCACGCCAGGAGATGGCTGTAGCTCCAAGGCGCCAGCAGGTATTAAAGAAG
>APFE030642302.1:175699-188072 GCA_000404065.3 Pinus taeda | reverse complement strand
GCGCTGTCCCGGACCCCGCAGAGGGGGGCTTCCCGCCCCCCTCAAACCCCTCGGACAGGGGGGGCTTCCGCCCCCCCCTATGACCCCCCTGCTGCGCAATCGGTACAACGAAGGGGGGCACTGCCCCCCCTCTAACCCCCCGGTTCACTACGTAGGTTAGTCGTGGAAAGAATATAACATAGCCCAACACTAGGTCCAGGACAAGGGTCCTCCAGTTTTCTATGTCCTCCTTAGTCTCGTTGCCTTGCTTAACTTCCTCTTCCCATACCTCTATGATTTTTCGGATGCCTTCATCAGTACCCTCATGATATGCCTCAACAACTTCACGATAAGATGATCAACCAATTTTCGCCCCCTACGAGGCTCAAACATGCTCGGGTCCTTTTCATTTTTTGGCACCTGTCCCCGTCTTCCATGTCCGCAGCCTTTTGCTGGTCGAGCCATGGCGAAGGTGCCCAAAACTTGTTCACAATAGCAACTTGTTAACCAACAACCATTTAACATAGTATGGCATTGCTCCCATCTCTAAGTTGAGTTACTAGTGGAGTTTGCCTCACTACGATCCTCCCCTTCCCCTTGCGATTACTTCCTGGTCCATCATGGTCAGAGATCTACTTCCTAGAAGGGGCCGACCTCCATCCAACAACAGTGAGCCCTCGTCTCCACACCCATCTCCTCACAACCATGATCAGGTTGTCTTCCCCTTGCATAGGCCAAGCTAGAGAGCTCTGCCACTTCCCAGTGGGAGGCCAGACATGAATTGTAGACCCATTCCTCTTAGCCCAAGATACTAATGTAAAGCCTTTGGTAGTTTCGTGCCTAGTTTCCCATGTGAGAATCCTAGTTGTTCCCTCTCCACGAAACGTTCTAGCTTAGCACAACAATTGAAATGGCTTCGACAGTAGGGGCCTTCTCCTAGACAACATCTTAACTGACCCCTACTTCCCTTAGCATTCGGTGCGTAGCCTCTCCCTACATAACCTCTTTTGCCATCCCCGCTCAACCCTCGGCCCTCAAAACCCAGGGGCCCAAAGCAAAACAATGCAAGGTCAAAAAAAAAAGAGGCAGAGGTGAGACCCGTCTAGAGCAGGACATAGACACAGAACCAAGTCAATGCAACCTAGCGCCATCCCCAATTCCTCTCGCAATTCTAGACTTCCCAATTAATATTTCTAATTTCCCCCCTCTCCCACTAGCAAAAGCCCAACTAGGTCATTATTGAAATGGAGGAGAAGAGCCAGAAAACACACTCATGGTAATTTGCAGGTCATCTATGAGCTTGAGGCTGAGGATGGTGTCGCGCTCTCTTTGCCATGCACCAACTCCTTCGTCCATGATCAAACACACTAGCATTACCCGTATGTTCATCCTTAACTCCTATAAAACCTGCACCTCCACCTGCGTTGCGACCTTGCCCACTACCCTTGCACGCAATCATGCCAAGGGCCACCACATCCATCGCCTTGAGAGTGTGGGTGGCAATGGTACTAAACTGAGGGGTACACTTCATTAATCCCCACCTGTTGTCCCAACCACCAGCTCACATCTCGATCTGGGTTGTAATGTTTATAATATTAATCCTAGGATTTAATATAAATAACTTGGGTTTATAATCATGGCCAAACATGGTCAACCATCCTCCCATAACACATTGTGACAAAGATTGTCTCAATATGAAAAGTAACCATGGTCAACCATTGTCAACCATCATCAACCATGGTCAATCATAGTCAACCATGGTCAATCATAGTCAACCATGGTCAATCATAGTCAACCATGGTCCAATGTCACATTGTGACAAAGATTGTCTCAATATGAAAACTAACCATGCTCAACCATGGTCCCATGTAACATTGTGACAAATATTGTCTCAATATGAAAATAAACCATGGTCTAATGCCAAATTGTGACAAATATTGTCCCGATATGAAAATTAATCATGGCCAACCATGGTTGACCAATAAGCCCCAATAGTACAACAAGAATGTTGCAACTCCCAAGGCTATCAACTTAAATTATCAACATGAGGTTCATATTAACTTAAGAAGGGTCGACACTATATGTGAAACATACACCTTCCTCTTCCTAGTATTACTACCTTAAATGCAAGTGAAATAAGGCAATGAAACAACTTCAAACAAGGAAAGATCTAGGTAAATCATCAATACTAAGTTGCAAAAGGTAAATAACCATAAACAAACCTATTCTAATTTTTCTGGAAAGTAAATGACAGAAAGGAAATCTATTCTATTTACAAAAATGTAAAGCACAATGAAAACCAAGAAAATATAATCTATCTTGTTGGGGAATAAATGGAATGAAAGGAAATCTATTCTATTTTGCACGAAATAAAAGTCCTAGATTACTTTTGCAAGAAAGAAAGTACACTTTGCTTAAAGTAAATTAAAAAAAGGAAATCTAGACTAATTGCATAAATCAACATTCAAGAAACAAGAAATGTAAGAGCTAAATGGTAACCTAAGAAAACCTCAGCCATAGGCTATAAATATACTTCTACCATGAATTTGGAGTGAATTTGGGCAAAGAAGATCTTGAAAACGAATTGCTACAAGATTGTTATTTCTCGAGTTAACTTGTCGAATGCCCAAGCAAATAAAATGAAAATGGGATGGGACAATTTTTTTTGTTAGTTAGGATTCCCTAGGACTTCAATATAAATGGAATCACTTTGAAATTCCCCTGTTATCATGTGCTAAAAAATAGCAGAAAATTACTAGTCTAAAAACTGGAAATTCAAGAATTAGTAAACTTGTTAACTTATCAAATGCCTAACCTGATCAAGTGAAAATGTTATGGGGATTTTTTTTTTTTTTATTAATTATAATATTTTTAGGACTAAATACAAGTATAATCAACTAAAAATAGAATCATTAACATGTGCTAAAAAATAACAGAAAATTACTACTAGAAACCAGAAATTTTAGAGCAATGAACTAATAAGTTGATATAAGTGCCCAAATGCCTAGGCTGATCAAGTGAAAATGTTGTGTGGTAAATTTTGTTAATAAATTGGATGTTTTTAAGCTCCAATAAAAGTGGAATAAACTTGAAATAATATCATTAACACGTGCTAAAATTAACATAAAATTACTATTATTTTGTTACACGATACTTCCAGAAATTCCAAAATTGTAAACTAGTAAACCAATCCAAGTAGATCAATCATGGATATGAATTTGAAAGGTTGTTGTAAAAATGCACAATTACTTTAAATTCATAAATAACATATAAAAAACTCATTTTAATCATTTAACCATTATAACCCACAACAAATGAAGCATGAATACTAAATTCAGAAATAGGAAAAGCAAGAATAGAAGATGCAAGTGAAAACATTCGAAGAAGATAAATAAATTGTAAATTAGGGATTTGAGGATCCTAGGATGGCCAAGCCTAAGGATTCTCAGAGTCTCATGCAGGACAACAAGATTTAGAAGCTAAAAATGACACCAAACTTCATTATTTGAATCAATCCAACTACATCCCTGCTAGAAAAGAAAGTAGAGACACTAAATAACAATTTTTATCCACAATAAGACTAAGAAATGCATGCCCATAGAGTCAAATTTGAATTGTTACTTATACAAATATATGAGGAAACATCCTCCTTGGAAGGAGGTAGTTTTCCTCTCCAAAATCCCTCAAAAAGTGGATTTGGTTCCCAATAGTAGGAATCTTCATTTAATGACAAGGAACACATTCCTAGACTTTATGAATCAATGGAGCTCCAGAATCTGTCAATGATTTCATGATATTATATTCATTTATTGGTCCATCCTGTAGAATCGTGGTAGCGAACAAGTCCCTAAATTGTCTCATTTAGAATTTACTCAATATTATCTCAATACTCAGCGAAAATAAATAATATTAGGCACAAAATATGTAGTTATTTCTAAACCTTCCTAATGAACACATTATATCACAAAAAGATGTCATTGAATGCAAAAAGAGAGGTTAAATGTGCTAAAGGATGGTCAAATTGGCCTTAATTTGTGTCTAATTTGGAGGTTCATCATCAACTATGGTCCTACCTCACATTGTGACAAAGATTGTCTCAATATGAAAATCAAACATTGTCAACTATGGTCAACCATATTTATTTTAGGACTTATAATATTTATCTTAGGGTTTGTATACCTTTGGATTATAATATTAATGCCTTGGGTTTATTAATCCAAGGGTTCATATTCTTAGGGTATAATATTATTCATAGGATTTATAGTATTAATATGAGGGTCTAAAGTATATCCCCTAGATTTATAATCATGGTCAACCATGCTCCAACATCATATTGTGACAAATATTTTCTCAATATGAAAACCAATCATGGTCAACCATGGTCTAATGTTGCATTGTGATAAAGATTGTCTTAATATGAAAATCAACCATAGCCAATGATGCTTATTTTAGGGTTTATAGTATTTATATTAGGATTTATATATCTTGGGTTTATAACATTAATCCCTTGGGTTTAAAATATCAATCCTGTAGGGTTTATTAATTTAAGAGTTCATATTCGTAGGATATAATATTATTCATAGGGTTTATAATATCAATCTTAGTGTTTAATATAAATACTTTGGTTTTATAATCATGGTCAACCATGTCCCCATGTCACATTATGACAAAGATTATCTTAATATGAAAATCAAGCATGGTCAATCATTGTCAACCATGGTCCCATGTCACATTATGGTAATGATTGTCTCAATATGAAAATAAACCATGGTTAATCATGGTCAGCCATGGTCTAATGACTTATTGTGACAAAGATATTCCTAATATGAAAATAAATCATGGTAAACCATGGTCAACCATGGTCTAACGTAGCTTTGTGATAAGGATTGTCTCAATATGAAAATCAATGATGGTCAACTATAATTATTTTAGGGTTTATAATCCCTTAGGGTATTAGTATTAATCCCTTGGGTTTATAATATAGGGGTTCAAACTCCTTGGGTATAATATTATTCATAGGGTTTATAGTATTAATCATAGGGTGTAATATAAATCCCTTGTATTTATAATCGTGGTTAACCATGGTCAACCATGTTCCAACATCACATTGTGACAAAGATTTTCTCAATATGAAAATCAACCATGGTCAACCATCGTCAATCATGGTCAACCATGGTCAATAATTTTCAATCATGGTCAACCATGTTCCAATATCACTTTGTGACAAATATTGTCTCAATCTAAAAAACAACCATGGTCAACCATGGTCCAATGTCATATTGTGACAAAGAGTGTCTGAATACAAAAATCAACCATTGTAAACCATGTTAATTTAGGGTGTATAATATTTATTTTAGGGTTTATATGCCTTGGGTTTATAATATTAATCCCTTCGGTTTAATATTATTCCCTTGGGCTTTTAGTATTAATCTTTTGGGTTTATTATTCCATTGAGTTTATAATATCAATCCATTGGGTTTATTAATCTAAGGGTTCATATTTCTAGGGTGTAATATTATTCATAAGGTTTATAATATTAATCCTTGGGTTTATAATCATGGTAAATCATGGTCAACCACGGTCAAACTTCACATTGTGAAAAATATTTTTTCAATATGAAAATCAACTATGGTCCAACATCGCATTGAGACAAAGATTGTATCGATATGAAAATCAATCATGGTCAACCATGGTTCAACATCGTATTATGACAAATATTGTCTCAATATGAAAATGAACCATTGCCAACCATGGTCAACTATGTTTATTTTAGGGTTTATAATATTTATCTTAGTGTTTATATATGTTGGATTTATAATATTAATCCATTGGGTTTAATATTATTCCCTTGGGTTGTCCGCATGGGGTAGCTCAAGTGGCAGTGGCCGTGGAAATGAAGTCTCACCAAACCAGAAGTCTTGGGTTCAAATCTTGGGCTACCCTTCCCCTGTAGTGGGGTATGTAATGGACATGAAAATAGGAGAGTCCTACCAAAGCTTACAAAAAAAAAAATATTATTCCCTTGGGTTTACAATACTTTGGGATTTTAGAATTGATTTCTTGGGTTTATTATTCCCTTGAGTTTATAATATCAATCACTTGGGTTTATTAGTATAAGAGATCCTAATACTAGGGTATAATATTATTCATAGGGTTTATAATATTAATCCTAGGGTTTAATAAATATCTCTTGGGTTTATAATCATGGTCAACCATGCTCAAACATGGTCCAATGTCACATTGTGACAAAGATTGTCTCAATATTAAAATCAACCATGGTAAACCATGGTCCAACATCACATTTTGACAAAGTTCGTCTTACTATGAAAATCAAGCATGGTAAACCATGGTCAACCGTGTTTACTTTAGGGTTTATAACATTTACCTTAGGGTTTATATATGTTGGGTTTATATACCTCGGGTTTATAATATTATTCCCTTGGGTTTATAATTCCTTGAGTTTTTAGTATTAATCCCACGGGTTTATAATATCAATTCATTAGGTTTGTTAATTTAACAATTCATATTCCTAGAGTATAGTATTATTCATATGGTTTATAATATTAATCTTTGGGTGTAATATAAATCTCTTGAGTTTATAATCATGGTCAACCATGGTCCAACGTTACATTGTGACAAATATTTTCTCAATATGAAAATCAGCGATGGTACACCACAGTCAACAATGTTTATTTTGTAGAATTTGTGTAGAATTTTTCTACAAATCAGCTAGCTTTAATACCATGTAGAAATTTTTCTACAAATCAGCTAGCTCTGATACCATTTAGAAATTTCCCACCTGTAGATCACTGGTAATGCAATGTACTAAAGCAAAACACTTGATCTACTTCTACAAACAATTTAGCGGAAGCTTAACCGAATTGAGCAAGATCAATAAGAACACATATAACTGGTAAGAAGGAATCAATCACACATAACATAGAAGAATTTACCCGGGGAAAGCACCTGCCTAAAACCCCATCTCTGTATTGTCATACAAGTGGAAATATAGTCTGGATTACACAAAGCCTTAGCTCAGAAGCTATCGAGCTCTCATTACAATCCCTATGCTGGTCATAGACAGTCAAAGGCTTCTCACAAACCTTCTCCTCTGCCCTCCAAGCCTCCTGTTCCTTGTACAGTTTCCTTGGGGTCCAGTGCTGCCACTTGTGTGAATTGGCCTCTTCACACTCACTAACCTCTGATCTAACTGCACAAACTCGAATGAGATAAATCCTCATCATGGATGAGCTTCCTCTATAGGAAAAATATTCATCCAACTAATAGTACATTGTCCCTTCTCTAATCTCAACTAGGTCTCAGACAGAACTGACATGCATCAGTTATCCATGAGGGAATGCTCAGTTATTTGAAATAATAGTTGTCACATGCATGCAAGCATTAACAAACTATATTTCATTATTTTAACAACTTGTTAAAATAATCTAATAGGACTTGACTATGTTAAACTAAGTCAACTAATTCTCTCATTATAGAACTAAACCTTATCTCCTTTAATCAAGGGATAAATTCCTAATTCAAGGGAGAAAATAATTGCATGATCTCACAAAGACTTCAAGTTTATTTTTCCATAATTAATTAACTCATGGAGATTCATTAATTAATATTTTAAACTACTGTTAAGACCAAATTCGTTTTTACTTCCTATAGTTAGACCAAGGATTGCTAAAAATAGGAAGGGACCCAGAAATGCTATTTTTAGCAGTTTCACCTCTCACCAAATGTGGCCAATGACCTCACTGGCCAAAATACTATTTTTAGACATGCTATTTTTAGCACATTCTAAATTTAACATTTCTTGTTGCACATTTTTCAACGCTCCCTCTCAACAAGAAAGGCTTTCTCTCGAACCCGATCCTGTAACTCTGGAATCTGCATGCAACACATCTACCCAGTCCACTTGCTCCAACAATACTTGGAACAAAAACACTCCCAACTGACCACTCTGTTGGGCTAGGAACATACTCTGATGCTGAAGCTCTACCTGCTGCTGACAAGTGATCCCTCTCTGACATCTGCGCTACTGCAACATCTCCATGCATCTCACACCATTGCACACCTCTTTGTGCCACCTAGCACTATGCAAAACACTTGTGCCTCTCACATTGCTGTAGCCTGCTAGCTATGCGCTGTCCTGGGATTCCCTGCACTGTTGCTCTCTCTGCCCCTCCATCCGCATCTGTCTCTATCCAATCAGTTAGTTCCTGCTACTCCACATCGGGGCTCTTGTAGCAAGGTCTCATCCAAGAAGTTGGGTACCTCAAGGATCTTACCCCACATCCTTGGGACAATCACTCCACATCGCCCCACCTCCTACCTGGAGGTATGGCTGCATGTGATCCCTCTACCCACCTAGTTGGCAGTTTCCCCCTACTGCAGGTCTCTGCATGAGTAGATGTCTCTACTTGATCTCCTCTCAGCTTCTCTAGTTGTGGTTGCTCCACAACCTCCTAAAGCTGCTTCACCAATCGTGGCTCCTCCACAATCGTCTAAGACTTCTTCTGGCTCTGCATGTTAAGAGGTAATATACCCTCCCTCTCAACCACCAAGTCTCTAACCTTTGCCTTGCTCCTCAAGGCTTTGCATGCATCTTGTACCTCAAGTGCATACAAGTTCTTGGTTAGCACACCAATCTATTTCCACTTTCTCGCTATCATGAAATTTTCTAGAAAATGAGCTGATTTTAAATTAGCAATATCTCCCTCATCTGAACTCCGATTCAGCCGTGTTTTTTTATTTTGGGTATTTTTCCGCAAGGAATCCAAATCTATTATTTATTTCTAAAAATTTGTACATAAATTTTCAGATCTGATCTGCAAACTCTTGGCCCAAAACTCAAAAATTTGAAATCTCCTCTCAATATATTGTTCTATCCTTGATCACCTGTGCTCTAATACCATGTAGAATTTGTGTAGAATTTTTCTACAAATCAGTTAGCTCTGATACCATGTATAACTTTTTCTACAAATCAGCTAGCTCTGATACCATGTTGAAATTTCCCACCTGTAGGTCACATGGAAATGCAATGTACTAAAGCAAGACACTTGATCTACTTCTACAAACAATTTAATGCAAGCTTAATCGAATTGAACAAGATCAATAAGAACACATATAATTGGTAAGAAGGAATCAATCACACATAACACATAAGAATTTACCCAGGGAAAGCACCTGCCTAAAACCCCATTCTCTGTATTATCATACAAGTGGAAATATAGTCTGGATTACACAAAGCCTTAGCTCGGAAGCTATCTAGCTCTTAGTACAATCCCTCTGCTACTCATAGACAGTCAAAGGCTTCTCACAAACCTTCTCCTCTACCTTCCAAGCCTCCTATTTCCTTGTGCAGTTTCCTTGGGGTCTAGTGCTACCACCTGTGTGAATTGGCCTCTTCACACACTCACTAACCTCTGATCTAACTGCACAAACTTGAAGGAGATAAATCCTCATCGTGGATGAGCTTCCTCTATAGGAAAAAGATTCATCCAATTAATAGTACACTGTCCCTTCTCTGATCTCAATTGGGTCTTTGACAGAACTGACATGCATCAGTTATCCATGAGGGAATGCTCAGTTATCTGAAATAATAGTTGTCACATGCATGCAAGCATTAGCAAACTATATTTCATTATTTAACAACTTGTTAAAATAATTTAACTGGACTCGACTAAGTTAAACTAAGTCAACTAATTCTCTCATTATAGAACTAAACCTTATCTCCTTTAATCAAGGGATAAATTCCTAAATAAAGGGAGAAAATAATTGCATGATCTCACAAAGACTTCAAGTTTAATTTTCCATAATTAATTAACTCATGGAGATTCATTAATTAATATTTTAAACTGTTGTTAAGACCAAATTCGTTTTTACTTCCTATAGTTAGACCAGGGACTGCTAAAAATAGGAAGGGACCCAGAAATGCTATTTTTAGCAGTTTCATCTCTCACCCAATGTGGCCAATGACCTCACTAGCCAAACTGCTATTTTTAGACATGTTATTTTTAGCAGGTCTATTTTTAGCACATTCTAAATTTAACATTTCTTGTTGCACATTTTTCAACATATTTTAGGGGTTATAATATTTATATTTGGGTTTATAATATTAATCCTTTGGGTTTAATATTATTCCCTTGCTTTTATAATCTCTTGGGTTTTTAGTATTAATCCATTGAGTTTATAACATCAATCCCTTGGGTTTATTAATATAAGGGTTCATATTCCTAGGGTATAATATTATTCATAGGGTTTATAATATTAATCATTGGGTTTATTATAAATATCTTGAGTTTATAATCATGGTCAACCATGGTCCAATGCCAAATTGTGACAAAGATTTTCTCAATATGAAAATCAACTCTGGTCCAATGTCACATTGTGAGAAAGCATTAGGGGACTTTTGAGGTCTAAAATGAGCCTCCTAAGAAAATGTACAACCAAAATAAACTTTATAAAAACAAATAGGATTCAAGACGATGATGTCAATCATGGGGAACGATTCACCATTTTTGGAGTAAAAAAGTAAAAATAATAAAATAATAAAACTACTTTTTCAACTCATATTTTCAACTTATCTCTCTAAGGTTTTACTTAAATTTTGAGTGGAAGTACTCATTGGATGCAAAATTTAATTCCTCATCAAAAGAGTAGCCATATTGCATACTTTCGATGAACCCTGCTACATGAAAAAAAACATGATTGCAATCACATTTTTCATGTATTTCTCAATTTTCGTGTAGCAGGGTCCATCAAAAATATGCAACATAGGTACTCTTTGGATGAGGAATCAAATTATGCATCCAACGAGTGTTTCCGCTTGAAATTTGAGTAAATCCATAGGGAGATAGTTGAAAATACGAGTTGAAAAAAGGGGTTTTTCTTTTTTTCCTCTAAAATTTGATGATGTCATCTAATTTTATTATTTCCAATATTATCTTATAGTTTCCTTAGGAGACCCATTTTAGACCTCAAAAATCCGCTAATAATTGTGTCGATATGAAAATCAATAATGGTCAACCATGGTCCAATGTCGCATTGTGACAGAGATTGTCCCAATATGAAAATCAACTATGGTCAACCATGATAAACCATGTTCATTTTATGGCTTATAATATTTATCTTAGGGGGTTTATATACCTTGGGTTTATAATATTAGTCCCATGGGTATAATATTATTTCCTTGTGTTTATAATATCTTGGGTTTTTAGTATAATCCCTTGGGTTTATTATTCCCTCAGGTTTACAATATCAATCCCTTGGGTTTATAATCATGGTCAACCATGGTTCAAAGTCACATTGTGATAAAAAATTTCTTAATATGAAAATCGACCATAGTCAATCATGGTCAACCATGATCCAACGTCGCATTGTGAAAAAATCGGTTTCAATATTAAAATCAACCATGGTCAAGGATGGTTAACCATGTTTATTTTAGGGTTTATAATATTTATCTTAGGGTTAATATTAATCCTAGGTTTTAATATTAAATACTATATTATTATAATTGTTATAATTATTAACGTATTAATAGTATGATGATTATATTTTATAATATAATAATAAATAACAATTGTATTATTATTATTATAATTATAATTATATATTTATTAATATTAATATTAAATCCATATCCATTGATGTCTGTCGATGTATATTCAACCACATTTATTGATGTGGTTGTTCTAGTCTTTAAAGAATTCAAATACACGCTAATTATGCTCACCACAAAATAGATGGCCATATTTTTATTTAAATATCTATTAAACTCATCAGTAACACGTAAAAAAAAACCTTTCAGCAACCCTCTCTGAAATCACAACCATCGATAAAATTATAAGACAAAAAACATTCTGCTAACATTTAATCATGTAAATTCATTAATAAAATAATTTAAAATTCTAAAACCCCACATCCAAAAATTGAAATAAATGAAACTATCAACATAAATAGATAAGGTCATATCTCTCAATTCATGTGATAATACATACACCCACCTACCACAAAATTTCATCTCAAAATTTTACTAAATTGGGAAAAATGGGCTAAACCAATACCTAGCCTTTGCATCCTCTATAATAATAACAAGACCTTGGTAAGACCAAGCATATATCATTTCAGAGTAAAAGGTGGGTCACATCGTGCTTTCTAGATGAGTCGTGTTGTATAATTCACATCAATATCCTAAGTCTCCCAATCCTCTACCCTGTTTTAACTCGTGAGTTTTATTCTCAATTTAACTTCGTTTTAACTCGTGAGTTTTATTCTCAATTTAACTTTATATGATTATGGGTATTGAACTGAATTCATTCCATTTTGATCGAAGGAAGGTGGCTTGTTTTCGGTAAGTTAACGTTTATCTTTTATTTAATTTGGCCAT
>APFE030642302.1:159860-174565 GCA_000404065.3 Pinus taeda | reverse complement strand
AAATGGAATTGATATTATATTCTCAATTTTATATTTTTTTGTCTATCTAATCTATTAATAACTTGAAATTTCTCAATACTTATAAATATTTTTTTATTACTTCTTTCATAAGAAATTTACAATCACATTTTCATTTTTATTTTATGATATTTTTTTTTGGTGGATATATATATAACCACTGGTATAATGTTACAACTCTATTATGTGATCAATATCGACACTGTGGTATGATACTCTCGACTCTATTATATGGATGACTTTCGACGTTGTTTTACAGATGATTTGTGGCACTTTTTAATTTATTGATCTCAATTTCGGTGTATTGTAATCTCTGCATTACATGTTTGGTACCTCATTTGTACATGACATTACAATTGAGGATTACGCTTTGGAAAGAAGTGCACAAATAACAAACTTCTCAAAATAATTAAATCATCAATCGTTACGATCATCAATCACAGACATATGTGGTCGTTGTTATTCTGGTTTGTCGTGTTGCAACAAACCTAGGGTTTCCACAAAATTTGGTTGGTTGTCTCACAGGATCGTAAACCATCGAAAATTGCTAATTTCACTCAGTCTTGCAGGATACACAATGCAAAATGTTAGCAGGGAGAAGGTGAAAAAGCAGGATTACACTTTTGAATTTCATTATGAAAGCAATTTCTTTGTTTCTACTTGTATGATTTTAGGTGAGAGGTTTCTGAATCTAGTGAAGAAATAGAGGTATAGTTTCCATGAAATTTGATGCAACAACATAGAAAAAAGTTCTGCAATAGACCTAGGGTTTCCGCAGAAATTTGGAAGGTTGTTACAAGAACATGATTTGAACTGTTGAAGCAAATTCGTGGACTGTTGCATCAAACCTAAGCTCTTGTGATTGATGTGGCCCCTGAAATAGTGGTTCATCGAATAATATGTGATCTTTTTGGTTCGTTGAATAAGTCTCGGTGGTTCGTTGAAGACACTTTGGCTCGTCGAATAATCATAAACATCTGTGGTACAACTCTAGCAACCTCGCATTGGGTCTGCCACACTCAATACAACTCTAACCGGTGCACACATTCCAACTTACCCTCTTCTTGTTAAGTTTTACCTATTTACACCATGAGTACTCCCCCTCACATTTCTAAGCCCCCTCTTGTTAAGTTTTACCTATTTACACCATGAGTACTCCCCCTCACATTTCTAAGCCCCCTCTAGCCAAGGGAGATCTGGTAAAATTACCCTAGAGAGTCTTTATGAGTACATTAAATCTTTAGAAAGACGAGAAGAAGAAAGAGAAAACCATTTTAAACTAGAAGTAACTACATTCAAGAAATAGAACATAGTAAACAAGCAATGGTTAAAGAAAATGAAACTTTGAAAAGCGAGATTAAAAATCTAAAAGAACAACTGCATAAAAACTCAACCCTAAATAACACAAAATAAATTAAATATTAAACCCATAAAAAAGGAAATTAATAAACTAATTGTACTCGACCATGAGAGACACAAAAGAGCCTTACACCTTAGAAATGTTGGTATAGAAGAACAAGGCAATGAAGACACATTAGAAATAGTTAAAGAATGGTTAAAAACAAAATCGCAAATTCAAACAACTTATCTCATGGAAGCAATAAGGGTAGGAAAAATACTTGAGCATAAACACAGAGTAATCCGTGTGAAGATCAGTTGTAATGACCATAAATTAGATATACTCAGGAAATCCCCAAGCCTAAAAGGAACATGAATCTTTAGAAATGAAGATCTCATTCCAGAAGACCAAACTGAACATAGGAAGGATGTCCAAAAGGTCAAGGAGGCAAGGAAAGAAGGGAAATGGGAAATCATTAGGAATAACAAAGTTATTATTAGAGATAAGAGTCCCAAACACGAGTGATAAATAGGGACTAACATCACTTTGGAACCTATTTTGGAATTTTCATGGCTTTCCATGGTGTAAAGGTCCTATGCTAAGTTGGATGCCGAGTGATATTGATCTCATTCTTTTAGTTGAGACTTGGGAACATGACAAATCTAGGGCCCCCCACCTTGATGGATCCACTCTTTGGTCAGCTTGGAATAAGAAATCCTCCTAGAGCGATTTTGGTGGTATAATTGTTATATAAGGAACATTTTTTCCTCTCACATCTTTCTTAATAAAATATACCCCTTCAATCAATAAATTTGGACCGAGATCTCTAATTCTACCACCAATAGGATTTTTCTTGCAATCTGTTATTTCACTCCTATCAACTCTACATCCTATAAGAAAAACAACTTAGATAAGAATATTCATTTCAATACATTATAAAAATACATCTACAACCTAAGAATGAAGGTAATATCCTTTTCTTGGGGACTTTAATGCTAGAACTTATACTAACTAAGTTATTATGTTAAGTAACAACTCTAACCCTGACCCCTTGTGGCTTGATGAAGATGGTAACTTAACTAATAGATTCAAGAGAAACTCTGAAGACATAATCGAGAACCTATTCGACACTGAGCTCCTCAAACTTTGTAGTTCCTAGGACCTAATCATTTGTAATGGTATTAACAAGTGGCCCAACTCTGGTCAGATGACCCATTTCCATGGGTTGGGTAGTAGTGTCGTGGATTATGCAATTTCTGACACCCATGTCCTCAACTGTATTACAATATTTGAGCTTCTTGACGGGTACGAGCCTGACTCTGACCACAAACCTTTGTCCTTATCCCTCAATCTTGTTATGCATACCACCCGCATGCAGGAGAATAGTGAAATCAAACGACACATTCACTTCAATAGGAGTAATCTCGACCTTTTCTTAAGGGATTCAGGCTCCCTGACTTATAATAACAACATTGATCAAATTTATTATCATTTTACTATTACCCTTTCCACTACCATTAGAAATTTCTCTAATGAGACTTCGTATAAACATAATAATAGAACTTTGAATCCTTGGTATGAAAAAGACTGTAAAATTGCCAAGAAAGCGATCAAAGACACTCCCAATGAAAGCATTAAGCTATAGAATATAATTATATACAAATCTATGATCAACAATAAGAAGATGTCATATATCAATAAGATACAAGATAATCTTCTCCACCTTTCTCAAGTTGTGCCCATAAAGTTTTGGCAGAATGTGCTTGTTCATAAAACTAAAGATAATCATTCTATCCCCTCAAAAAATTGGGACAACTATATTAAGAAGTTGTATGACTCTCCGAACACCATGGGAACCATCTTAAACACTCATATTAAGGAAGGTATATTTTCTCTGGAAGACGTTGAGTCTGGGATTAATAAGCTCGCTAATGGGAAAACTGAAGATGAGATCTTTAAAATGGGAAGATATATCCTTATTCCTCATCTCCATAAGATTCTCAATTACACAGTAAAGCATGGCTTCCCTAAGCTTTAGATGCAAAGAATTATTGTGCCTATCTTTAAAAATGGGGACAAAAGCATTCCCTCTAACTATAGGACCATTATGATCAACCACATCCCAGCGAAGCTATATGGGCTCATTTTGGAAAAGAAGCTTAGCCTTTGGCTTGAAAACCATGGTAAAAGATATAAAGGGTAGGTTGGTTTTAGGAAACACCACTCGACTATCGACCACCTTATCACTCTTAGGATCATTGCAGAGGAATGCCACAAAGTAAAGTCGATCTCTTATGCTATTTTGTGGACTTTAGAAAATATTTGACACTGTTCGTCGAGATAAGCTCTTGGAGAGACTTGAAGAGATCATGTTTCCTCATGAAATAAGGATTGTTGTGATATGCCTCTATGAGATTGTCATTTCTAGGCTTAAGACCAATGAGGGGTGGTCTAAAGATATTAAATGCAGTATCGGGGTTAAGCAAGGGTGTCCCTTATCCCCTACCATTTTTTTCATTTACATTGATAAGCTAGAGGAGTGTTTGGAAACTACAAATTGTAAGGGAACCGAGCTTGCTAGTATAATCATTACTCTTCTCCTTTATATTGATTATATCATTCTTCTTGAAAAAAGCGATGATGACCTAGACAAGCATCTTAAGACTCTTCATGTCTACTACTCTAAGATGGGTATGATAGTCAATACTGGTGAGAATAAATTCATGATCATCAAATCCAAAAAGATCACCCATGCTAGTTTCATTAATGATAACCATTACTTAGAGGAAGTTTTTTCTTATAAATATTTTGGTATTGACTTTCCTCATCGACTCAACTAGAATTATAACATTGAGAAAAGGATTATTGGAGGCTAGAAATCTTATTATGAGCTGGAAAACAATTGTAAGTCAATTTCTCTTTTCATTTGGAGTAAAAAAAAGGTTTCTCTTTGAGACTCTCGTCACCCCTATTTTTTTATACGGATGTGAAGTTTTGGGTTGTAGTATATCCAGAGAGTCGTGGAGAAATATTGAGATGATTCAAAAGCAATTCATAACCTGCAACCTCAAGATCAAGGGAAATACTCCCTATCTTATCCTCTTGATTGAAGTTGGCATGCCCCTCATTGAGAGTACTACTATGTTTAGGTATGTGATGTATAAGAAGAGGATTTACAACATGGGATCCAAGAGGCTCCAAAAAAGTACTTCTAACTTTAGTCAAATCCCACACCTTCGCCTTAAGTGTGGGTGGCATAAGGATGCCCAGTCTTGGCTCAACCATTGGGGGATTAAGGAGGAAATCATCATGGGAAGCAAGGATAGTGTCAAAGATACTATTACCTCCAATTTTAAGGACAATATGTGGGATGATAAGGAGCTAGAGGGTAAAAAGAGCTAAGATACTATAAGGAGGTGATCAACCCCACTGTTGATAACCTTAATTATCTCTCTGTGTTGACTAGCACTAAGAAAAAATGAGCATCACTAGGATAAAAAACTAATTCTTATGAGCTTCGAAGTGAAACCAGATGGTGGTCTACTCCCAATATTCCCTGGGACGATAGAATGTGTCAGATTTGTGATACTAAGAAGGTGGAAGAAGAAAAACACTTCCTTTTAGACTGCACGACTCTTACTCACATCCACTCTCAATTCCGTAACATTTGCCACACTTCCAATCTTCTTGACTTACTAAGCCAACCCAAATATAACGATCTTGGAGCCATTCTTTCCCTTCTTTTTGATCATAGAAACAAGATTTTGAAGAATCACAATTAGATTATTTTTCTTTTCTTGAGGTCCAATAGATCGCATTGGTTTAGTGGACGTTAATCATCATCATCATCATCAGACTATATATATATATATATATATATATATATATATAATATATTATATATATATAATATTAATATATAATAACCGCATTGGTTCAGTGGATGTTAATCATCATCATTCATCTATATATATATTAATATATATATATATATATATATATATATATATATATATATATATACTTTTGATATTTGAATGTGAAATTACTTTATATATAGAAATCACTTCTATATATAATATAACATATACAATCTACTTTAATATAAATAACATCTAAAATTATTATGTCACTACTTAAATAAAATATTCCTAAGTTATAATGGGAAATTTTTAACAAAATTTATTTTAAGTCTTACTACTAGGAGTCCAATACTATTGCAACAATTACAATAAAATCCAACAAACTCATTTGTGATTTTCTATCACTTTCTATATCAATATAGAGATATTTTTGAAAGTGCAATCTAAGTTCTTCCTCTAAAATTTTGTTTCATTTGAGTTCCTTCCTAGGTTAATACAACTTCTTTAGATAGATGATCAACATTTGAGTTGAATTATATATATATGAAAAAATCATGGAATTTTTTTTACTTTCATAAATTAATTTCTAATTAGAATTGATATTATAGTCTGAATTTTACATTTATTGTCTATCTAGTCTATTAATAGCTTAAAGTCTCTCAACATTTATAAATTTTTTCAAATTGATTTTTTCATAAAAATGTACAATATCTAAACTTAACTATCCTTTTACTAACAACATATTCTATATATATATATATTATATTATATATATATATATATATATATTAAAATATATATAATATATATATATATAAATATATATGAAAATTATTGTGGAAATTGTTTTTATCTCCATAAATTAATTTCTAATTAGAATTGATATTATAGTCTCAATTTTACATTTACTGTCTATCTATTCTATTAATAGCTTAAAGTCTCTCAACATTTATAAATATTTTTCTATTGAATTTTTTCATAAAAATGTAAAATGACTAAAACTTAACTATTCCTTTACTAACAACATATTTCAAATAATATGATGTATTGATATCCTCTCCATTATAAATCTTTATAGATCGTTGGTATGCCTCTAAGTCAACATGTCTTTTCATAATTAATTATGTGTATCTTTAATATTATATAATGTTTTTCTTTCAAACATTTTTACCTACTTTAATAGCTAGCTTGATTTTATGATATTAAATGTTTTTATTTCAAACATATTTACCTACCTTTAATATCAAGTTGATGTATTAGTTATTTAAGAATAAAGACAACAAACAAAAGCCAATTGATTCCATTAGTTGTGGATTTTTTTGTTGTAAATGATATTAATGCAAAATAGAAATTTCATTGTTTTAACTAAACACTTATTGAATCTTAACTTTGTGAATTCAACTATAAGAATCTCCCTACAAACTTTTAACAATTTTATTTGTTTTATTTTAGATTGGATGCTTCTGTGATTCATGATTTAAGAAGATCTTCTAGAGAAATCACACAGAAAATTTAGAGCCAACGCATTTCGAACCCCTATCTAGGTTCATCATCAGGACAAGGATGAGGAGCAATATGAGGAGCAAGATCAACTAATCACTAATTAATATAAGAGATGCAACGATAAATTTCCAACGATCAAAAAGAAAAATAAATAAAAAGATACATCAAGGGATAAAAGTGATTAATTTATTAGTTATTTTCGAATTTATCTTTAATTAATTTAATTTATAATTTTTATTTTTAGGACTTTGAAATTTTTTACTATTTTATCTTATAAAATATTAAGAATCAAATATCTATTTAAAATTATACTAATAATAAATGATGATGGATTGAAAACTATATCTATCTAATAAGAAAGGGAAAAAAAAGAAAGAGATCATAGAACAAAACAAACACATACTCGGACCAAAGAAGGAAACAAAGGAGGGGAGAAAAACCCTGGGGTTCGGAATAAAGGGAAGGGAGCCATGAGTTTCTTAACTTCCATCAATCATCCCTATTAAGAGTTTTACTTCTATTTTCAATCTTGATGGCTTCTCTTAATTTTCGATGATGGAAATGATCAATTCTAGGGAGAACCTTAGAATCTTCTAAGCCAATATGGTGTTTTGACAATTCAACATGTTCTGCAAGAGCACAGGAGTGAGTCCTACAGTGCCTAAGATCCACTGCGTGCTCTTGAATTCTCTGAGAAATTGAATGACCAGTCTCACCAATGTAGGGCGTTCCACAAGAACATGGAATTAAATAAACACCCTTCATGCTTTTGGGATCAATAGGGTCTTTCATGGATCTTAAAGAGACACGAATTGTTCTTAAAGGTCTAAAGGTGTATCCAATATTTTGTTTCCTCAAAATCCTAGAAATCTTGTTGGTCATCCTCTGGATAAAGGGAAGCTGGACACTGGAGGCCACCTCAACCAACTCTTACTTAGTTATGGGTCCCTAACTAGCTTTTAAAAAGGCTCGAAAACCCTGGAACTTATTATAATCATTTGTTTTGAAAACATTCAAAAGATGGGTTTTCTCTTCAACCAAATGGTCTTCATCAGAAACCATTAAAGCTCTAGTACCTAGAGTGTTGAGAACCCCTAGTTTATGGGCCAAAAAGTGATGAGATTTTGCATGAAGATATTGTTCAGTGTGGGTTTTTCTTACGAAAAAACTAGTGGGAGAAAAAACCACCATCTTTCTTAGAGATAAGCACATCAAGGAAGGGTAAGATTCCATTAACCTCACATTCCATGATAAATTTAATGGAACCAGATTGATTGTTGAGATGCTTAAAAAATGATCTAAATTTGTCTTAACCATGGGGCCATAAGTTGAAAGTATCATCAAAAAACTGTTTCCAAAGTTTTGGCTTAAATTGAGCCGAAGCTAAAGCTATTAATTCGAAATCTTCCATAAAAAGGTTAGCAACCACATGGGAGAGGGGAGAACCCATCCCTACTCATGGTTGCTCATAGAATTCGCCTTCAAAACTAAAGAATATCAAGGTAAGGAAAATCTCTACAAGCTTGGCTATATCACGATTTGTAATGCGATTGATAACGTCAATGACCTCCTTAATAGGGATGTCAGTGTAAAGAAAACTAATATCAAAACTAACCATAAAATCTTCAGGATCAGATTTCACATCCTTCAACTCATTCACAAAAGAGAAAGAATCCTTAACAAAAGAACTAGACTTACCTACTGAAGGTTTAAGTTTCTGAAGTCCCACTTATGGTATTGACAATAGGTCTAAGGGGGGCACCTTCCTTATGAATCTTAGGAAATCCATAGCTCCTAGGGGTGAGAGGCTTACTTTCTATAAGCCTGTGACGTAATGAGTTCAAAAATTTATTAGACTTAATAGCCTGAGATACAACTTTTGAAACCTTTTTAATGGGGTTCTTATTTAGTTTTCTATAGCTCCCACTGTTGCACAGGTGATGTAACATCTTCTTCCGGTAATCATCTCTATTTAAAATCACGACCCTGCTCCTTTATCTTCTTTAAGGACAACAAAATCAGGGTTGTTGTTTAAATATTTTAGGGCTTCAAATTCCTACTTGCTAATATTCCTTTTAGGTGGCTCAACATTCCTAAGAATAACAGAACAATCATGCCTAATGACATCCTTAATGTGATCCAACAACTCTTTGATGTCGAATTCAATGGAGCAAACGATCTCCTCAACCAGAATCTTTCTTGGGGTGGTGGCAAAATTCCACCCTTTCTCAACAAGAATATAAACAGGAGGATCAAAAGAGGACTTCGAAAGGTTAATAACCTTATTATTAAAGGAGCAGACTAATGATATGAAAAATGAAATATTATATTATTAAAAGAAAAGAAATTATTATTATTATTATTAAAAGAAGATTATTATTATTTTTATTAAAGAAAGAAGGAAATGATGAATCATTAGAATTACTAATGCTAAATATAATCCCTTATGTCCTTATTAAGATTAATGTTATTTCGTTTTTAATATTTTAAAAATATTTATACGTAAAAATTTTAACAATTTTATTTGTTTAAATATTAAAAGATTTCAGAATCTTTATCCATTAGAGAAATTTTATCTTAGATACAATAACTTATGCTATTAAATTTTTTTTGCATAAGAAGTATGTCCTAAGCATTTTGTGCATAAGAGGCGGTACTAAGCTTAATATTTTAAAAAATCTTTATACTTAAAAAATTTAAGAATTTAATTTATTTTAATAATTAAAAGATTTTAGAATCTTTATCCAGGCTAGAATTTTTATGTTAGATACAATAACTTATGCTATCAATAATTTTTTGCATAAGAGGTAGGTACTAAGCATTTTTTGCATAAAAGGTAGGTACTAAGCAGGGACAATGCACATTACACATGTTTGATGTTGAATCTGGAAAAAAAAACAAAAATCAGCAAATCTTGATTTCTATTCTCTAAAAAGATCCTTACACCTATTTAAATTCAACACCCTGAAAAATACCTACAACAATTGAATTTTAATAAATTCACAATTCAAACTACAATTCCATCACATCCTTACCCCATTCTAAACAAATTAAATAAAAAAAATAAAATCTTTACCAAATTCTAACGTTCAGTCAGTTGAATAAATGCCCATACTAACGGATAGTCTAAAGCGTGGGGAAACATCCCACCCGCTGACTAAATGCCCATACTAATGGATAGTCTAAAGCGTCGGTAAGCATCTCCATCGGAGGTAACAGATTCTCCATCCAACCGTTGAGAAACATCTACAACAGAATAAACATATTCTCCATCCAATGCGTTGAAAAACATTTACAACAGAATAAACCTATTCTCCATTCAACGCGTCTCCAAACGTCTCCAACAGAATAAACATATTCTCCACCGTGTACGCAAGCTCGTTCACTGTCACCTTTCCAAAAGGGAAGTTTACCGATTCTCCGTCTAACGTGTTGTCAAACATCTACAGCGGAATTAACAGATTCTCCACGGTGTACAGGAGCTCGTCCACCATCGCCTTTCCATGAGATTCTCAACCGTGGAGCTCGCGTTATGCTCAGGAACTCACTTGTTGGCTGGAGGTAAACGCTGTCTTCGGTATTAATTTTTTTAAACTTCGGCTTTATTTTGGGTTATATTTTAGTTATATTTTTGGGTTATATTTTAGTTAAATTGGTCGGCAAAGATTTGTTAAAATTCTAAATTTGACCAGTTTGTTATTAGGACATCTTTTGAATTTTTAAATGTTTTTAAAGAGTTCAATTAATTTTATTATTATTAATTTTTTTTGATCTAGTAGAATCTAGCAACTCATTTAATGGGTAATTACTAGTAAATTTCTGGAGTCCCGGGCTTGTCTTTTTCTCAATAAATAAAGTTATAAATTGAAAATTTCAATTTAGATTTCTGGAGTTTCAACTATTTCACATATTTCAGATTAAGCTACATAAATCAAATTACCAATCATCATTATAGATTCAAAAAAATCATTAAAAACCATTAAATATACCAAATTTATACGTCTAGATTGCAAAAAACACACAAAACAAACAAAAAAATAAACAAAAAACACATATGAACTTCTGTAGAGAAGTTTTTATTTTAGAGATTTTGTCCAGTTTTATCGACCAGCGATCCAAAAGTGCATATGGAACAACAGTGCAAAAGTGAGGCGTGAAAGCAACCAAGACAAATTTGAAACCAACTATTCGGAAAGTCCACGGTGTTAATGACAATTGAAAGTTACAATACCATTGATGCAAGTAACGGGTCAGATTCAAAATTATGATGTGTCGAGACTCTACGGAACCCAGAAATTTTCTATGATCCAATGGTGCACACCACCCTGCACAGTATTGAATGTTATGTAAGACTAATTCAGACGAGTTATTATTGCACGCTCATTGTGTTGCTTACTTATTGTGTACTTGGAAGCGGCTGAAAGCGATCCCAATCATGCTGGAGGTTTATTTTGTCATTTTTTCTGGTTACAATTGATTAAAATTCGGTAGGAATTTGTCAGATCGCTGGAGCTTTACCTTGTCATTTTTTTCTGGTTTACATTGATTAGAATTTGGTAGGAACTTATTACAATTACAAATTTGGTTATGAATTCCCCACCATCCAAAGCTTTTAGAGATTTTCCATTTACTAATTCATACAAGTATTCAAAATGTAGGGTAGAGCCTATCGCCGTAACTAATAAAAATTTCCCATTTCTCTGGAAATTATCCCCCCTTAACAAGTTTTTCGGAAACCAAGTTTATGTCTAACAGTTCAGCAATTGTTTTTTTTCTGAGATTTTTAACCAACTTTATCAATTTTTAGACTTAACGACCTTGCTGATATTTTGCTACGCCAAGTTTTACAATCCGAGTAATTAAACACATGACAGAGTGGACACTGGATTATAAGTTACATTGTGTAAATGAGTTTGTTACTGGGTGGAGATACACTCTTCACAAGGAGTACTTGAGAGTCACGTATAGCAGAATTGTTGTAATACATATGATGGTAAAGTATGCTAAGATACTCGGAGAGCGCATTATCGTAAGGAAAAATGAAATCACCCCACCAGTAATCAGTCCAAACCACATTCCCTTCCAACGAAAAGTGCCTTGTCTGAAAACATTTTTTCCTGATCCAATTTCCTTAGGTAATATTTTTGTATTTGAGCTTAATAGTGTGACCACACTCACTAGTAAAACAACTGCCCATAGAAATAACAATAAAGCAATTCATAGATGAAGCCAAATTATGTCTGTTTAGAACTTGTATTTATGATGATACAACCCAGGTCTCCTTTTCAGATTGGATTCCGGAGATTCTTGATGCACAGAATAATTTTGATTCTAAGCAGTTACTTGCTGCCATCAAGCTTTTCAGAAAACATTTTACTTACCATTCTCAGAAATAAACACCATCAGTAAAACTAGTAGTGAAATGACAGTAATGTGCAGTAGTCGTGGCCAATGCCATTAGAGCAGAGCAATCTTCAACGGTCCTAATTTCACCCCAAGAATGGGATATAAGAATCTAATAAATTGATTTAAGCTTATATTCTAGAGAACTCCGGATCTGAAGAGGATCCTGAGAAATATCGTCTCTAAAATTGGCATGAAAGTATAGAAGCACAAAGGATTCTCCTGTAAAAAGCTGCGAGGTCTCCACATCTAGACCATGCTTTTCAAGCTCCTCCAAAATCCTCCACATATATCTCGGCCTTCTTTGGCTAGTAATACTAATGATTGCTTCCCTGTCATAAATTTCCACAGTCACTTTATGCTCTATGTTTTCGTTTGTTGTTTTACCACATTGGATCCCCAGCAGATAGTCTCTCTTTCTCTGCAGTTGACGGAGATCTTCCTCAAGCTTTCTGATGTAATTGATGGCTTCCTCGTATAATCCACATTTGTCAATCTGTAAGAAGAAACTAAATATATAATTTAGGCGTATAAACGATTACGTCGAATCAATCATATTACCAAAATAAATTCAAGCGAAAAAGCCAAAAAAATGGCCTCATTAGACTATGCCTAATTGTATTACCTTGGGAGGAGTGTCGGGCAAGAGAGACTTCAGTTGTGTTGACAAATATTTCATTCGTTTCCTGCGTAACTGTTCTGCAACTATTTGGCTTTCTCGTGTAGTGACTTTATTCATCTGATCCACATCTCGCCATACTATTTCTTGAAGGTCATCAGAGTCTTGGAAATCTAAGTCTGCTTCAGATGGGCGCTGTATCGAAGCAGTGTCTTGTCCGTCTGAGTGCATTCCGGATTAGGAAAGCAAAAACCTGGGGATTAGTAATCAAATGCACCAGTGCTCTTTTATAGGCGTACACTAGGGGACAACTACAAAGCCTTCGCTTAGCTGGAATCCGGTGATTGATAGAGTTGCAGATTTTGATATATACATTGTTCAAATTGCTGAATCAATTGCAGTTTCGACTTTCCAGCAAATTGAACGACAAATAGTTACAGAAAACTCTAGCTAAAGCGACTGGAAAGTGGGGAGTTTTAACTGAATTTGAGCCCCCGCCTTGTTATATATTCTGCTCCGGAATGAGATGAAGCGTGCGATACATACACCATACACGGACCGGATATACGCGCCTTTGACTGCTGCCTGAGACATAGGTTAGAGCATGTGTTTTATATACACCGACCGCTGACACGCGAATGTTATACTGTTTTTAGCGATTGAAGGTCTGCCCACCAGACGCGGCAGCGTCATGGATAAACTTCCACGAATCTTTCGGAATGAAAGGTTTCAGAGTGAACATCCCATCTAGTTATGAACGCAAAGAGTCTATCTTTATGCCCGAGCTTGCTCCAAATTAGCCATTTTGAAAGTAGTCTAACTGTTCAGATGGAGCCTATCCCTATACCGAGTAGCCCCAAATTAGCCATTTCCAAAGTGGGGAGTCTAATATTCCATATATTTGGATTCATATTTTTGGTTAATATGATCCAAAATCTTTTTAAGGGTAAGTTTGGGTTATATATTTGGTAGATTGTGAGTGTTGTCTTATTGGTAATTAAAAATTAAAAATTTAAAAATTAATTAATTTGAAATAAAAAATAAAATAAATAATATTTCAAATAAAATAAAATAAAAAATATTATTTTTTAATAATTATAAAAAATTTGTTAAAGGAATTTAGCTCAAATAGGTTCACGATTTGTGCCTTAACTTATTTGGGTTCAAGTCTTTGGAAACATGCTCGTGTTTGTATTTTTATAAAAATATTTGTTTATACCAAGTAAAATAGTGGCAACATTTCTAAGAAGTTACTGATATCTATATCTATAATATCTATATCTATATATATATATTCACCCCACTTTATCATAATATTCTTAACTTATTAATAAGATTTTTTATAATATCATGTAACAATACTATGATTTATTAATACTAAATGTCCTAAAAACCATAACTCATGTTTATGTGACATTTTTTACTTAATCAATTTAATTAAAAAACAAAAAAGTATAATTACTTTTGTTTTAAATCTTAACATTTGATTGTAACTGCTGCTAAAAATATTCTTGAATATTTAGTGGATGTTAAATCCCTACTATTCACCTAATAGTTACTAACTCAGAATTAAAATTTTGGAAGCTTTATTCCGAAATAAACATATATATAGACCTAACTAACTTGTATTTTGATATTACAATTGCCATATTTACATGGTGTAGACTGCACAACCTAAAGCTATAATTTTCCTAGTTTCTAATAATATTTTAAGCAAAATCACCCAAATAATTAAAAAAACAATCACGGTCAAATACCTACTTACACATTATTTCAAATTTTATTTTTATTTTGATTCTTACTGTTTAAAAAATATATAATCCCAAAAGTAATTACCTATTACACAATTATATTTTTAATAGATTACTTAGTAGTTTTTGATCATTTGATTATAATTTTAAAATATTATGTATACACTATCTAAATTTATAATATAACTTTAAAATACCATGTAAATAAA
>APFE030642302.1:142973-159211 GCA_000404065.3 Pinus taeda | reverse complement strand
TAATTACATTATATACTTTTTAATTTAATTTTATGTATAATGATGATGGTGGTTAATGTCCACTAAGACCAAACTTTTGTCTATTGGACTTAAAGAAATGAATTATTTAGTTTGCAAGATTTTGTTCTTATGCTCAAAAAGCTTGGAGAGAAGCCTCACGAGCTCAGTGTAGTTTTGATGACGTAAAAGGCTAGGAAGGTCAGTATTGCAACCAAGATTTTGAAACTGAGATCTAATGTGGTTGTAAGGGGCACTCTAAGAGGAAGTGGTGATTTTCATCCTCGATGTTTGTATTCTCACAGAGATGGCAGAACCTTTCCATCTATGGTGTTTTAGAAACTGCCCAACGACCCTTTTCACTATGGAGCTCATGAGAGTTCATTCTAATCTTGGCTATATTAATTTTCTTCTTTGAGCTAGTTAAAACAGAGAGATACTTTTGATCTTCTAGGGTGAGGTTGATAACCTCCTTATAATATCTTAATTTTCTTTTAGCTACTAAATCTTTCTCACACCACATTTTTTCTTTGAACTTAGGAGTAACAATATTTTTAATGTTATTAATGTTTTGCAATGCAACATTCTCGTGGATCTCCCAATGGTTTAACCAAGCCTTGGTGTCTTATACCAACCTCGTTTGAGCCTTAGGTGGTTTTGGTTGGAATTTAAAGCTAGCTTAGGAAGTCTATGGTCTCCTATGTTATTGAGTTTGTGCTTGTACAAAAGAAACCTAGTCATAGCTAAACTCTCGATAGGAAAAAAATATAAATGACATCTATTTAGCTTCAAATTAAAAAAAAAATATATATATATTTTTTTTTCTTCCTAAAATTATAATTATAAAATAATATATATATATATAAATTTTAATAAGCTATAAATTTAAAATGATAGATTTTATGGGTTAAACTATGCTTATTTAAAATATTTTATCAATAACATTTCTTCTCATAATTCAATATTTTAAACGTATACAAAATATAATTCTTTAACATGTAAGTAAATATAGATAATGACATTCACTAATGTCAGTATATAACACAGAGCACAATCAGTTATAATTAATATTATAATTTCCAAAATAAAAAACAATAATAAACTTTAAAAAAAGATATAAGAAGTAAAGACTTTACTATTTTATAAACATCACTAAAAATATTGTTTAAATGATCAATTTTTGAATATCACATTATCTATAATAAAACTGTTTAACCACAATAACAATAATTTATATATATTAAATTTTAAATTATAACAAAAATCAGTTAATAATTAATTCATTATTTTTTAATTGTAATATTAAATTAAAAACATAAAAAATAGGTTCACACATTTCCATTTCCTCCCCTCCGGAAGTGAGTTGGCAGTACCCTCCTTTTAGTAATCAAATAGTAATTTAAAAATAAATATCAAATATAAGAAATATTAAAATAATTTATCATTTGGATACGTGTTGCAACTCCTTTTAGTAAATAAAATAGTAATTTAAAAATATAAATATCAATATAATAAAATATTAAATATAACTTAACTCATATGTATCACGTGTTTTCTTTGTATATAAAATATTTTTTTTAAAATAAAAGACTATATTTTCAATTGGTCTAATATATCACTCAAATCGAAACATGCAAAATTGAAAGAATAACCTTCCCCCTCAAAAAAAATCATCTAATCACCTCTATCCAAAACCCATAGACAAAACTGCACATTATTCTATACACATGCGATTCCCCATAAATATATCGATAAAGGACGACAGAATGCTTTTTTATACTACCTTAACATCAAAGATGTCAACGATAATAAATTATTAAGATTGAAGACTTACACTTAAAAAAAACGAAACATGAAGTCTTTGGAGTAACATGTGCCATCAACCGATCGCGCCTCGGAAATGCGAATCTCCAGACAGTTAAAATACTGAAGATTTGAATACTGCAACAAAATCTCAAATATATCATCTGTTGTCAAATATAGATGGAACGCAAACACATGGGGCGCTTCGTTTTTCTTTGTCTTCGCAACTTTGCTTGTTGACGCTGTGGACCAAAAACCACGCAGAATGTAGAAAGGACCGCGGTCCGCCGTGATTCTAGCAGGATCACGGTGCTACTTTTGCTCGATGTATTCACAATTTAAATCTGAGGATGAGAGCCACATCGGAACTTCCAAGTATGAACACAATAATTAACTATTTTTAGAAGAATTATCCCCACTACCGCTTCCTCCTCAAACAAATAACAAGCACGCTCTTCCTTGATGAATAGAAATTATGTTACTTTCTGTTGGTTAATACTTTTACTAAATATATTCCTCTACAATTGATTCTGGGTGTCCAGAATAATTCCAAAGTTACTTGCGATCTCTCGTTGTATTCAAGCTTTGTGAAATTCATCTCTCATGTCATATTAACTGTCTCTGTTGAACATCAGTCTTGATATCCCTTTTGGTTAGATGTTGAGATATTTCTATGATTTACACTCGATATCATGAGCTAAATGCCGGAATGTGCCCACACATATCGCAAACAGATTTTCCTTTGAATAAACCATGCCATCATACAAGCGACATATCGAATGACAGTATTCTGGCGGATCAGTTATACCATTGCGGCTATGCGTCAACAATGAGATGTTGCAATAATATAATAAGTTGACTTTGATGAAACGGGGAAGACTCACCAAAGTGAGCTTGACCATTGTATTAAACTTATGGTAAATTTACACACGTAAACACCCTTAGATTCTACAGCAATTTGCTGACGGTCTTTTATGATTCAACTAGGTTGATTGCGGCCGCTTGCTGTGGTCTAGCCGTCATGGATACAAGCATTACGGCTCACGATTATTATAAGAAACCTTTTATTCATCACTACTACCTAAATTTTAAAGTGTTTGTTGGTTTCAGTCTTAGCTAGGCTTTACAACAATATATTAAAAAAAACTTGATAAGGGGCTTTCATATTTTGTTTTTTGTTTCACATATCACAACTCTCTTGAGCAGACATGGTGTTATAGACATTCATATCTTCAAGCACTCCACCGGATACTATCTGTGCCATGCATGCATTCTTCAGCGAACACTCTTATTTGCCAACACTCCACTTGATACTATTTGTGCCATACATGCATCAGGTTCAACACAATCTTCATCAACGGGCATTCGGTTGCAGACACTCTTATCTGCCAATACTCCACTAGGTCTACGCCACACAGGTGTCACAATACATTCGATTGCAGATACTCTTGTCTGCCAAGACTCCAGTAGATCTACACCACAAAGGGGTGACAATATTCATCAATGGACACTTTGTTGCAGACACTCTTATCTACGAACACTCCATTGGATCTACGCCACATAGGCGTCACAATCTTCATTAGCAGACACTTGGTTGCAGACGCTCTTATCTTCCAACACTCCAATGGATCTACGCCACACAGGCGTCACAATCTTCATCAGCTAATACTTAAGTGGATCACTCTTTGCGCCACACAAGCATAACGAGTGACCCAACCCTCTTCAGCGAACACTCCATTAAGAACAATGCTTTCCAACAACATCAATAACAGGGCACACTCGACTTACCCTTCACCACTACCGAGCCCTCTTTGGCTCTTCACACCACAGAGCCCACAACTCTACACACCATCAAGCTTATAGCACTGGCTCTGAGTTTACACACTGCTAGACTCACTCTTATACCCTCTTATGGTCAACAATGGACCTCACACAGCTCCACAAAATCTGGCAATTAGTCTCAACACAAACGACTACCTCTCAACAACTCCTCAAAACAACACTTCATGACACAACGCTACACACTCAACTTCTTTCACATGTTCTAGACTTACACACTACTTCAGACTCAATGCCTCCTTCACACCGTTCAACACCACCGAGCCCCACACAACTTCTTGCTTCAACTACGCTTCACCGCAGCCTTAAGTTGCCTTTTGACCTCACAGAAGAGACTCAGATTCTTAGAAAATTTAGCTATAATAATTGGCCAAGCAAAGAGTGTTGGAAGGTATTAATTCCAACTACCCACCATTATTACAACCGCTAGATTAATCTAGAATTCAGCGGATGTTCCAGGTGCAGTTTCTAGAATTCATTGACAAATGGGCAAGCTTCCTAGAGAAGCCACCGCCCCATCAAACTCCATAAATTTCTCTGTCATGTATAAATACCTATTCATCATCGAATGAAGGCAAATGTTCATAGTTCTGTGTATATGTGTTCCACTGTGGGATCTCTGATTTGGTATCAGAGGAGGTGTGAGGTTGAATTGTGAAGAGCTGTGAGACAGCTCAGTGAGTGCTGGTAAAGAGCCGTGAGCGTGGGCGACAGAGTTCTGTTTTCTGGTGTGTGTATATTGGTGAGGTTGCTTTGTGCTTGCTGGCTATCAGATTGGTTCGTTGGATGAAGAACTGGATACTGCAGCTGAGTGTCTTTTTTGTTGTTGACAAATCCGTGGTGGGGTGAAGGTCGTGCGGTGACTGGAGACGCGTGTGATGGTGGCTTGTCACCCGTAGAATGAGCTGTGGTGCAGCGAAAGTGTGGAAGGGCAATCCTGGATGAAGGATTGTGTGCGAGTTTCATTTGGTTTTATAACTGTCATTTTTCAATCTTCGAAAGGCAGTTTTCAAGGAAATCATTAAACAAATCTCCGTTGGAGCCAGTGAACTAATAAATAGCACGTTTGAACAGGCATTTCTATATAATTGGATTACATGACAATATATGCCTTTACACAAAAAGAGAATGATGCATTGGTGTTTTCTGATGTTCAACATTTACTTTACATGTAGCTATTGGAACATTTTTTTACATGTTGCAGAGAAGTTTGTTTGTAGCAAATAAAGACTATGGCGAAGGGCGAACTAGTCGAAGGAGTTGGAGGGAGCCATTTGCTGCCAAGATAATAAAGTTGAATATTTCCAAGGAGGATTTGTCATAGTCCCAAAACAGTCAAGTGGGGCGAGCTTTCGTTTTTTGGGTGAAAAAGAGATTTTTCGTATCTGTTGGTATTAGACTATGTGTGAGGAATATTAAAAAGTTTCATAAACATGTGTTTCATTTTTGTTGTGAATTATTTTTCTTTGTATACTACATAAATGGAAAGGGGGCTAACGTTGGCTGTAATATTTCTAGATTGGTTAACAAGCATATTTCTTACTCTGACAAAAAAAAAGAAGAAGGGGGGGAAGTGTTATTATTGGTGATATTAAAAAAAGGAGAGGGTTGTTATTATTAAGGAAATTAGTTATTGATGTTGTGAAAAATTTGTATTTTGGTGGAAAAGGATTTATAAGCTTATTTGACAATAGCTAATATATTGGCATAATCTTATTTATCTGAATCTAACAAGTTAGATGGTGAAAATTATGCAAATTGGAAGTTTAAGTTGTAGACTTTGATGGAAGCATGGGCAATTGTGTCTGGAGCTGAAGTTAAGCCAATGTCCCCTCAAGCCACAGATGCTACAATTCAAGATTGGGAGCGATGGGAAAACAAAGCAAAGGTGCTTCTGCGGATGACAGTTAAGGACAACATTATTCCACACATTAGAGAGTGAACCATCCAAGGAGACATGGAACACTCTAAAAAATTTGTATGAGATGAAGACTAAAAATCGAATATTGTATTTAAAGAGTAAGCTTCTTTCAATTAAGATGGAAGAAAGTGAAAGTGTTAGTGATTTCATTTCTAGAATTAAAGATCTAAAGGATAAACTAGGTGACATTGGTGAATCAGTATCTAGTACAAACCTGGTTACTGTGACATTAAGTGGAATGCTTGATGAATATCAAATGTTTATAACTGGTCTTTCAGCTAGAGAGAAGGCTCCTACTTTTGATGAGTTCGCAGGTATACTTATGCAGGAAGAAGAGCGGAGAAGAAAAATTAAACAGAATTCTCCTAATTTAGATTTAGCATTGATGGCCAAAAGGTAGCAGTCCTTCAAAGGTAAACAGTAGGAGAAAAATAAAGGCAAAAAGCCACAGGTAAAATCATTTCAAGGTACCCCTTACCAAGGACAAATGCCAAATCAAGTAGAGATGATGTGTGTTATTACTGTGGAAAACCTAGTCATTTTGCTAAGAATTGCAGGAAAAGGAGGTTTGATCAATTTAAACAAAGAAGGCATTCAAGAAATTATGTTGATAGAGATGAAGCAATTAGTCAAGATGTTAGCAATCTTAAATTGGTTGTGTCCAATGCTGCTTTATCAACAGAAACTGATGATGATAATGCTTGGTTTATAGATTTTGGTGTATCAATCCATATGTCATGCAAAATAGATTGGTTTGATACTTATCATGAGATTAATAATGTTGGACACATCTATTTAGGAGATAATAGATCACATGAAATTAAAGGATATGGTAATATAAGTGTTATGATGCCTAATGGACAAGAAAAACAAATTCAAAATGTGGTGTATGTTCCTAGATTAAAGAAGAACTTAATTTCAGTCTCTACTATCACAGATCAACATTTAAAAGATGAATTTGTGAAATAACATTGTTTGGTAAAGGAGGACAACTACAAGGTTGTTGCAAAAGGAATGAGAGTTGGAGGCTTGTACAAGTTGGATGTAATGAAGAATGGGCATCAAGCTTTGGCATCAACAGGCATGTCAACTATAGAGCTTTGGCCTCAAAGGTATGGGCAATTAAATCATAATGACCTAATGTTACTACAAAGGAAATTGATGGTAGAAGGTCTTCCAATTATAAAGGGTGAACACTTTGAATGTGAAGGTTGTGCACTAGGAAAAAAACATAAGGAAGAATTTCCTGTGCATGAAAATAGAAGAAAACATGAAATACTTGAACTAGTGCATATTGATGTATGTGGTCCAATGCAAATGAAGTCACTTGGTGGAGCATATTACTTCCTTATATTTATTGATGATAGCACTAGATACACCTGGGTATACTTTATAATAAACAAAAGTGACGTGTTTGAATACTTTAAAGAATTCAAGAGTATGGTTGAAAAGCAAATAGGAAAGAACATTAAAATTCTTGATCAGATAAAGGTGGTGAACACTTCAGGAGCTTTTATCAAATTTTGCAGACAAAATGGAATTATGCAACAATTTACAGTACCACATACACCTCAACAAAATGGAATAGCTGAAAGAAAGAATAGAACATTAGTTGAATGTGCTCGAAGTATGTTAAAAAGTAAAGGACTTTCTAATAATTTTTGGGCTGAAGCCATTAATACAACTGTATATCTTAAACATAGAATTCCTACTAAGTATTTTGAGCACAAAACACCATTTGAAGCATTTTATGGTTTTAAACCTAAAGTTAGTCATTTAAGGATATTTGGATGCAAGGCCTTTTCTAATATTCCTAAAGATGATAGGAGAGAGTTAGATGCCAAAGCCATCAAATGTATTTTTATTGGATATTGCACTGATCAAAAAGCATATAAAATGTATGATCCAAGTACTCACAAGGTCTTTTCAAGTAGAGATGTTATATTTCATGAGCATGAAAATAAACAAATAAAAGAAGATGAACATAATACAAGGCAGTGTTCTTATGAAAACTTTAAGGAAGAAGAAGAAGTTGTGGAATCAACCCAAGAACTAGAACACATGGACATTCCAAAAGACACATCAAGGGATCAAAGTCCACAAAGAAGTGATAAAGGCACTCCACAGAGAAGAAAAGGAGAAGGCACTCCACAAAGTAATGAACCTCTAAGAAGGTCAACATGATAGATTCAAGCCCCCATCAGGTATAAAGATTATGCCTTAATGTCTCAAATAATGATTGTTTTTGAGCCCTTAAATTATGAACAAGCCAAAAATCATAAAGAATGGATGGAAGCTATGAAAGAAGAATATGACTCTATAATGAAAAATGAAACTCGGGAATTAATAGAATTACCTGAAAATAAAGTCCCTATAGGATCAAAATGGTTGTACAAGACAAAATTTAATGCAGATGGTAGCATAGACAAGTATAAGGCAAGATTGGTTGCAAAATGTTATTCACAAAAAAGAAGGTATAGATTATGAAGATACCTTTGCTCCAGTTGCAAAAATGAATACAATCAAAATAATGATAGCATTGACAACTAAATATGATTGGAAGCTACATCAATTAGATGTAAAGTCAGCTTTTCTAAATGGTGACTTAAAGGAAGAAATTTATCTTATTCAACCAGAAGGATTTGTAGAGAAGGGTCAAGAACATCTTGTATGCAAGTTAAAAAAGGCCTTATATGGACTAAAATAGGCTGCTAGATATTGGTATGAGAAAATCGAAAAATTCTTCTTTCAGCAAGGATTTAAAAGGAGTAAAAATGATCCTAATTTGTATGTCAAGACAGATAGAAATGGGGATATAGTATTACTTTATATACATGTTGATGATCTAATAATAACAGGGAGTGCTGATAAATTAATTACAGATATAAAAATGAAGTTATCACAGGAATTTGAGATGAAGGATCTTGGTGAAATGCATTATTGTCTAGGTCTTGAAGTATGGAGAAATGAAGGAAGAACCATAATCACACAAAGCAAATATACAAATGAAGTACTAAAGAGATTTCATATGAATGAATGTAAAGCAGTGAGTACTCCATTGGAACAAAATATCAAATTAAGAAGTGATGATGGAACAAAAGAGGTGAATGGAACATTGTATCGACAATTAGTAGGAAGTATGAATTATCTCACTACCACCAGACCAGACATTGCTTATACAGTAAGCATACTTAGTCAATTCATGGCTAAGCCTCATGAAAGCCATTAGATAGCTGCAAAAAGGGTCCTTGGATACTTAAAGGGAACTATCAATTTTGGTATTGAATATACTAATGCTTGTAATGTTGAATTGATAGGTCATTCTGATTCTGACTGGGCTGGAAATCCAGATGACAAGAAATCCACCACTGGATACGTCTTCAACATAGGATCAGGAGCTATATCATGGAGCAGCAAGAAACATGCAACAATTTCCTTGTCATCAATTGAAGCAGAATATAAAGCATTATGTAGTGGCATCTGTGAAGCTATATGGCTCAGAAGAATACTTGAAGATGTTGGTGAAGGACAACAAAAACCTACAGTGATCAGATGTGACAATCAAAGCACCATCAAATTGGGGAAAAATCTTGTATGTCATGCAAGGTCAAAGCATATAGACACACAATATCATTTTGTAAGAGGAAAGGTCCAATCAAAAGAAATTTCTCTAATATACTGTAATACAAATGAGAATGTAGCTGACATATCCACTAAGCCTCTTGGGAAGGCAAAATTTGAGTTTTGTAGAAGTAAGTTATGTGTTGTAGAAAATCAAGATTATATTGTAAGCCTAGTTGAGACTTAGACCAGCAGGCATGTCAATTAAGAGTATGTTTACAGTGTCTTATATATTTTTTATATGGTTGGAATTAAAGGGGAGTGTTGGAAGGTATTAATTCCAACTACCCACCATTATTACAACTGCTATATTAATTTAGAATTCAACAGATGTTTCAGGTACAGTTTCTAGAATTCCTTGACAAATGGGCAAGCTTCCTGGAGAAGCCACCGCCCCATCAAACTCCAGAAATTTCTCTGTCATGTATAAATATCTATTCATCATCGAATGAAGGCAAGTGTTCAGAGTTCTGTGTTTATGTGTTCAGCTGTGTGCTCTTTGATTAAGAGACCTACTTTCGTGGTTTGATCTCCTCAGGGGTCTTCACTACACACCATGCACTCCACGCTGCTCTACGCACAATAGGACAACAACACAACTCTTTAGTTTGCTTCACACAACAGGGCATCAACACAGCTCTTTACTTTACTTCACACAACAGGGCATCAACACAGCTCTTTACTTTGCTTCATGCTGGCTCTGGTTTAAGCCTCCTCATGTCAGGCAGGAATCCAACAGGGCTTCACACTCTTCAGGTCTGCAACCTCTACACCAACGCTCAAAGCCTACTTAAAACCAAAGAAAAATTCCTCTCAAGTGCTTATAACAACACTGCAATCCATTTCCGACAACCAACAATTGGCACTTCTGAACAACGTTTTCCAACAACGAGTTATCCTTCTCGCTCATACAACAACTTCTTCAATTGACAACACACCTATCTGCAATGACTTATTCAATTGACAACACCAAAATTACGTCCACACAATGCTTTGCATCATGTCCACACAACGCTCACAATCTTTGGGCTCAGGCTCTCAATGATGGTGCTCTCCTACGTCGCTTCAAACAATGTCTCGACCTACGCTCCTCAACTATCTTCACAATACACACCATCGAACCTAGATGGCACTAGCCACCAAACCTTGATGGTTGTGCCTCTAATATATCTCTTTCGATGATGTGTGGACCAATTCCTCCCCAATGTGTTGGGCAAGACCCCAAGCAACACAAACTCATAATGCACAAGAAATCACCACTGTTTCTCTAGGCATCCCAATCTACCTATTTCATATTTAGGCGATGCTTCATATTTATGTGATGCTGTGGTAGCTCAATCCACCTATTCAACTCTTTAATTTGACTCATTCTCACCATGTTTATTTTCATTGAAATACTATTATTCTGGTACCATGATCTTCACTTTTCTCCTGCAAACAATTTGCCAAGAATCCAGTCTCCTTGATCTACAGGAGATAGATCTGCCACTCGGAGAGTTGAAGCTCCACGTCTTTATCCACCATTCAAAATCTGTATACATCTACATCTAAAAGAAACATTTGTTTGACGCAACCATCCCAGAAGACTTTTTGAAGACAAAGAAGTTTAGAAGGATATGAAACTGATACCATACAAGATTGTGAACAAAGATGGGAAACCTTATATTCAAGTTCAAGTACGAGATGGAGACACAAAGGAATTTAGCCCTGAGGAAATCAGTGCTATGATTTTGACTAAGATGAAGGAGATTGCAGAAGCATTCCTTGGCAAGGTTGTTAAGGATGTTGTGGTGACTGTCCCTGCTTATTTTAATGATGCATAGTGCCAAGCAATGAAGGATGCTGATGTTATTGCGGGTTTGAATGTAGCTCATATTATCAATCAACTCACAACTACAACAATAGCGTATGGCTTGGACAAGAAGTGCGGAGAGAAAAATATTGTTGTTTTTTATCTTGGCAGTGGCACGTTTGATGTCAGCATTCTGACTATTAACAACGGAGTTTTTGAGGTTTTAGCTACAAACAGTGATACCCATCTTGGAGGTGAGGACTTTGACCAAAGGATAACAGATTTTTCCATTTTTTTCATGTAGGCAGACTATTTGACAAAGTTTTTTGTTTGTTTGAGGTTTAAGTTCAGTTAGATATGGTCATTAGGTAGAGACACAGTTTTTTCTTTCTTTTATAGGATTATGTACTTAATATAATTAAAATTAATAATGTATGATAAATAAATAAAAAATAATAAAAGTAAATAAAATAATAAAAATAATATATTATAATATATATATAATATATATAATATATATATAAATAATATATATATATAATAATATAAATAAATATATATATATATATATATATGCTAATTTTTCTGGAAGAGGTATTGATCAATTTGAAGATTGGACTAGCTATTTGTTCGTAACAAAAAAAATGCATAGTTGTGTTTACTTAACTGTCTATTCAGGATTTTAGCTACATAAACTGTACAATTCTGCAGCTGAACCGCAATTCTGCAGCTATGTATTTAACTCAATGATCTACTTGTCAACAATGCATTCTAATCAGAAAATCATGATTAAAATTTATTGGTTTTGTCTAATGATTATGTTTTCAAGCATGATGCGGGAAAGAAGAAGAACTATGAAGGCACTTTATCTGTAGGATCGATTGATGAATTTTTTTATCAAATATTCTTTTGTAGGAACCATTAAGCATTCACAAATAATATTTATTTACCTTTATGAAAGGCTATGATTCAAACATAAATTGAGGAAATTGTTTTCTTTTAAAAATTGGATTTATTATCGTAATTGTGAAATTGGACTAACCATTTCAAACGAAAACATGTCATGAACCTATTAATTATGCAATTTTTTTTGTATGTACCTAGAGAAATTGATCACTTCTCTATGAACACACTTTATTTTATTCAAATATTTCTGCCATGTTTGTTTTCAGGTTCTAGGACAATCGAAGAATTGAAGGAGGCCAATTTCTACATGATTGGTTTTTCTACGACCAATTTCAAGAGACATAAACCAATTGAATCCATTTCTATCATCCATAAATGTCATCATTTTTCCTCTCCAAACTCACAATCTATCCAAGCATTTCTGCTAAGCATCGTTATCACCATTTTCTTTGCAAAGAGTTGCATGTTTTCCACTTACATTTTCCATTCACATTTTCCATAATTTTCTTTCATTAACCCATTAATAGAGACATTCAACTCGCTTACATGCTAATTTGTCCTTTTTCTTTCCATTTGCTTGTTTACCCTCTTGTCATATTCCTTTCCAATAAATAAAACTTGATCCACTGCAAAATTTTCCATTCATAGTCCTTTCAAAATCATCATTTCATACTCGCATTAGATGATGGAGGATTCATTAAGGCCTCCCTTTTAACAAATCTTGGCCTATCGACATCATTACATTATCTAGGTTCAAGGCTAGAGTCCTTATTAGTACCTTGAAGCTTGTATGCATCAACGACAAGTTCTCTCACCGACAATCATGGCAATACATCAATGTGCCTTGATCGTTGGATGTTGCAAGTGGTTCAACATCAGCGCATCTATTCACACTTTGCAAGATGTACTTAGGTACCTTGGCACTTGTTGACATTAATGGCGAGTTTGCCTCGCATTAGTTAACGACATTCATCAATGGCCAGTAATCCAATGAATTCTCTTCATGCTCAACAACAACACATTTATTCGCATGATTAGAATTGTACCATCGGGTTTTGTAGCAGGTGAAGACTATATCATTTCAACATTTTGTAGCAGATACAACAAATTTAGAAGCAACAATAAAGACTCCACTTTCACCACCTCATCCACCATTTATGCAACCAAGAAGTAGATGAAATTCTACATTCTATTCCATGATCCAGCAACAGTTACAACTTCTCTACATATGTACAGTTTGTCCACTTCCTAGGTAAGTAAATGTATGTTATTTTCTAGCTTTTAATCATAAAATTCCTTGAATGCTGAAATTGTAATTTTTGGAAAATACTTCACCATATTTCCTTTCTCATTTAAAAAAAACGCAAACACCTTTAGTTGGGGGGAAGGGGACACTAATTTATTATCACATCCATATCACTTCATTCGATTTCACATCATTTCATCCTAACATACTTGTCCTAATCAATTATGATTGCATTATGGTTCAAAACTTATGTGATTTGCAAATAAATGCTTAAATGATGAACATATTATATGGCTGATTTAAAGATGCATTTATAAATATGTTCAATGAATCTTGCAGTAACAAAAAGAAACAAGGTATTGAAACAAAAGAACCAATACCAATTAAAATTTGTTTGTCACACAAGAGCCAACCAAGCATGTTGCAATTCAATGTATGATAAGGAATACTTTTCAAAAAGAAATGAAATTGTCAAATGCAAAGTTTAAGGAGAATTGATATAAGCCAAGCTCAATCAAAAGAAAATCATGAGCAAGCAATGCAATAGATTGCATGAGGACATGAAATAACGTCAGTTGGGAGGTATGTAGAGTCTCCCAAATATCTGCAAAATATCATCCACTTTCACCTTTATTGCCACCATTTCACTCACATGTCGCAACTCCATAGCCATATAATATTTCATTAGCCTCCATTTTCATATTTATATGGGTTCCATTTGCTTTTTCCAAAAGTTAATTATTTCTAGTATTATAAGTGAATTAAATGGTTAAAACTTAGAAAAATGACATATACTTGCTAATACTTAAAAGTGGCTTGAGTTTCATGACATGTGTAGGTCATTTGGAAGCTTCCAAGGCACCCTTATGTGGCCTCCAATGCTCAAATTCGAATTCCCTTTAATATATGGAAGAATATTTGGATAAAAGTCAAAGAGGATATGTGTCTCATCAATATCTATTTGAGTTGTAACTCTATGAGATTTTCTGGGGATCTAGGGAGAGAATAATGGACCTCCTTTAATGAGGTAGCTTCTTATGTTTTTGTATAAATAGGAGAGCCTCCTCCTTTCAAAGGCATGTGTAAAGTTGGGGAAATGCTCATGTTTTGAATATATAATTTGCATTTGGCACCATGCTCATGAGTGATGTTCACCTTGATTTGGTTGTGTTTGCATTTGGAACCTCTCAAATTTCCATCTCTCATCCTTTTGGATTGACCACCTACAATGTGCGAGTTATTGTTTTTCATAGATTAAGATTTCTTACTTTCATAGATTAAGATTTATTTCTTTCACATATTTTGTTGTGTGAAAGGTTAAGAGTGATTGTTTTTATTTTCTTTCTACCTAGAAGTTAAGAGCAATTGTTTTTATTTGCTTTCATATCTTTTTCTATGTGACAATTTAAGAATTATTGTTTTTACTTTCATTTCTAAAATAGTGGTGTGCTTTTCAGTTCTTGCAAGATTGAAAGATTAAGATTTCAATTCCGCTCGCTCTACTATAATTTATTTTGAATTTAATGCTGAACTAGAATAGGTGAATTTGATTTTTCTTTATTTGGTTTCATAGTTAGATTGATCTAAATTGAAAATTAATTTCTAGCATATATAGTGCATGCGTACTTCACATGTTTTACAAAACTGTTGGGTTGACAATTAAATTATAGGTAATTAATTTGCCTCAACAACCATGTTTATTTTAGCGTTTATAATATTTATCATAGATTTTATGTACCTTGGTTTATAATATTTATCTTAAGGTTTATCATAGAATTTTTTTGATATGAAAATTAATCATGGTTAACCATGGTCCAACATTGCATTGTGACAAAGATTATCTAAATATGAAAATCAACCATGGTCAGCCATGTTTATTTTATGGTTTATAATAATTTTCTTAGGATTTATATACCTTGGGTTTATAATATTAATCCCATGGGTTTAACATTATTTCCTTGGGTTTATAATCCCTTGAGGTTTTAGTATTAATCCCTTGGCTATTTTATGGTTAATAATAATTTTCTTAGGATTTATATACCTTGGGTTTATAATATTAATCCCATGGGTTTAACATTATTTCCTTGGGTTTATAATCCCTTGAGGTTTTAGTATTAATCCCTTGGTTATTTTATGGTTAATAATAATTTTCTTAGGATTTATATACCTTGGGTTTATAATATTAATCCCATGGGTTTAACATTATTTCCTTGGGTTTATAATCCCTTGAGGTATTAGTATTAATCCATTGGGTTTATAATATCAATCCCTTGGGTTTATTAATTTAAGGGTTCATATTCGCAGGGTATAATATTATTCATAAAGTTTATAATATTTTTTTGTTAAGCTTGGTGGGTCCTCTCTTTTTTCTATTCATTTATTGGAAAATTTAAACCACATAGATTGGCTAGGTGGCCTCAAATTTCCCATTGGGAAAATAAGTTTGTTGGCCACCTATCCACATTGTATGCCATCCAAAAACAATGAAGTTTCAGTCTTTCTAGCCAATATATATATGTCTCTATTTTATGACTATACTCTAGATTTATATCTATACATATACTTGCAAGATGAAATGTAAATGTTATCCACATAGAAAAAAATAAACATGGGTGATTATCTAGTCCTTTTACTCCTCCGAGGTCGTTTCCACTAGTGTAGGGTCCTTGACATTTGATCCAGGCATCTCAGACAGTTCCAGGATACATGGAATATGTCTCTCAATTTTGTCCAGCCTAATATCTTACTTATGAAGATGAAATTGAATTTTCTAGAAGTCTTGTTTGTAGCTTGGCATATCTTAAAGAGAAGCAGCCATGCTCACCGAGATTTGTTCCATAGCTCTACCCATCAGGCTTTTGATTAGCCAATAGATATATAGGGTTTGCTTGTATTGCGTTATCCTACCTCGAGTGTTACCTAGGTGTAGGTTTTAACCTCGTACATAAATTACCTGCATACGAATTCTAAATCACAGGAAAAATAAAAATGCGAGAGCATAACACATAAAACACATATACACAGAGATTTCCCATTGGATCCCAAAATCAGGACTTCCAGCTTGATTTTTCATTATGTTCCTTTCAATGTTACAATACATATTTATACATGCC
>APFE030642302.1:73840-123039 GCA_000404065.3 Pinus taeda | reverse complement strand
AATATAAAAAAACATCTAAAATTATTATGTCACTACTTAAATAAAATATTCCTAAGTTATAATGGGAAATTTTTAACAAAATCTATTTTACTAGGACACCAATACCATTGCAACAACTACAAAAAATCCAACAAACACATTTGTGCTATTTTACCACTGATATATCGCTTCCTATATCAATAGAGATATATTTTTGAAAATGCAATTTAAGTTCTTCCTCTAAACTGTTGCTGCATTTGAATTCCTTTCTAAGTTAATACAACTTCTTTAGATAATGATCAACATTTGAGTTGAATTATATATATGTGTGTGTGTGTGTGTGTGTGTGTGTAAGAAAAAAATTATTGAAATTGCTTTTACCTTCATAAATTGATTTCTAATTGGAATTGATATTATATTCTCAATTTTACATTTATTTCCTATCTAATTAATAACTTAAAATTTCTCAATACTTATAAATATTTTTTTATTACTTCTTTCATAAAAAAATTACGATCACATTTTCATTTTTATTTTATGATATTCTTTTTTTGGTGGATATATATATATATATAGATAGATAGATAGATAGATAGATAACCAATGTGGTATGATGTTACAACTTTGTTATGTGATCAATCTCGACATTGTGGTATGATACTCTCGACTCTATTATATGGATGACTTTCGACGTTGTTTTACAGATGATCCGTGGCACTTTTTAATTTATTGATCTCAGTTTTGGTGTATTGTAATCTCTGCATTACATGTTTGGTACCTCATTTGTATATGACATTACAATTGAGGATTACGCTTTGGAAAGAAGTGCACAAATAACAGACTTCTCAAAATAATTAAATCATCAATCGTTACGATCATCAATCACAGACATCTGTGGTCGTTGTTATTCTAGTTTGTCGTGCTGCAACAAACCTAGGGTTTCCACAAAAATTTGGTTGGTTGTCTCGCAGGATCGTAAACCATCGAAAATTGCTAATTTCACTTAGTCTCGCAGGATACACAATGCAAAATGTTAGCAGGGAGAAGGTGAATGAGCAAGATTACACTTTTGAATTTCATTATGAAAGTAGTTTATTTTTTTCTACTTGTATGATTTTAGGTGAGAGATTTATGAATCTAGTGAAGAAATAGAGGTATAGTTTCCATGAAATTTGATGCAACAACATAGAAATTTTTTTTGCAATAGACCTAGGGTTTCCACAGAAATTTGGAAGGTTGTTACAAGAATGTGATTTGAACTGTTGAAGAAAATTCGTGGACTGTTGCATCAAACCTAAGCTCTTGTGATTGATGTGGCCCCTGAAATAGTGGTTCATCGAATAATATGTGATCTTTTTGGTTCGTTGAATAAGTCTCGACAGTTCGTTGAAGACACTTTGGCTCGTCGAATAATCATAAACATCTGTGGTACAACTCTAGAAACCTCGCATTGGGTTTGCCACACAATACAACTCTAACAGGTGCATACATTCCCACTTACCCTCCTCTTGTTAAGTTTTACTATTTACATTGTGAGTACTCCCCCTCACATTTCTAAGCCCCCCTCTAGCAAAGGGAGATCCGGTAAAATTACCTTAGAAAGTCTTTATGAGTACATTCAATCTTTAGAAAGATGAGAAGAAGAAAGAGAAAACCATTTTAAACTAGAAGTAACTACAATGATTGACAATAACCACAAATCGTTAAAAAATAAAATAACCACACTTGAGACTGAACTCCAAGGAATGAAAAGTAGAATTCAAGAAATAGAACATAGTAAACAAGCAATGGTTAAAGAAAATGAAACTTTAAAAAGCGAGATTAAAAATCTAAAAGAACAACTGCATAAAAACTCAACCCTAAATAGCACAAAAAATAAATTAAATATTAAACCCATACAAAAGGAAATTAATAAACTAATTGTACTCGATCATGAGAGCCAAAAAAGATCCTTACACCTTATAATTGCTAGTATAGAAGAACAACGCAATCAAGACACATTAGAAATAGTTAAAGAACAGTTAAAAACAAAATCGCAAATTCAAACAACTTATCTCATGGAAGCAATAAGGGTAGGAAAAATACTTGAGCTTAAACACAGAGTAATCCGTGTGAAGATCAGTTGTAATGACCATAAATTAGATATACTCAGGAAATCCCCAAGCCTAAAAGGAACATGAATCTTTAGAAATGAAGATCTCATTCCAGAAGACCAAACTGAACTTAGGAAGGATGTCCAAAAGGTCAAGGAGGCAAGGAAAGAAGGGAAATGGGAAATCATTAAGAATAACAAAGTTATTATTAGAGATAAGAGTCCCAAACACAAGTGATAAATAGGGACTAGCATCACTCTGGAACCTATTTTGGAATTTTCGTGGCTTTCCATGTTGTAAAGGTCCTATGCTAAGTTGGATGCTGAGTGATATTTATCTCATTCTTTTAGTTGAGACTTGGGAACATGACAAATCTAGGGTCCCCCACCTTGACGGATCCACTCTTTGGTCAGCTTGGAATAAGAAATCCTCCTAGAGGGATTTTGGTGGTATAACTGTTATATAAGGAACATTTTTTCCTCTCACATCTTTCTTCATAAAATAGACCCCTTCAATCAATACATTTGGACCGAGATCTCTAATTCTACCACCAATAGGATTTTTCTTGCAATCTGTTATTTCACTCCTATCAACTCTTCATCCTATAAGAAAAACAACTTAGATAAGAATTTTCCTTTCAATACATTATAAAAATACATCTACAACCTAATAATGAAGGTAATATCCTTTTTCTTGGGGAATTTAATGCTAGAACTTATACTAACTAAGTTATTATGTTAAGTAACAACTCTAACCCCAACCCCTTGTGGCTTGATGAAGATGGTAACTTAGCTAATAGATTCAAGAGAAACTTTGAAGACATAATCGAGAACCTATTCGACACCGAGCTCCTCAAACTTTTACCTAATCATTTGTAAATTAACAAGTGGCCCGACTTTGGTCAGATGACCCATTTCCATGTTGGGTAGTAGTGTCATGGATTATGCAATTTCTGACACCCATGTCCTCAATTGTATTACAATATTTGAGCTTCGTGATGGGTACGAGCCTGACTCTGACCACAAACCTTTTTCCTTATCCCTCAATCTTGTTATGCATACCACCCACATGCAGGAGAATAGTGAAATTAAAAGACACATTCACTTCAATAGGAGTAATCTCGACCTTTTCTTAAGGGATTCAGGCTCCCTGACTTATAATAACAACATTGATCAAATTTATTACCATTTTACTACTACCCTTTCCACTACCATTAGAAATTTCTCTAATGGGACTTCGTATAAGCATAATAATAGAACTTTGAATCCTTGGTATGAAAAAGACTGTAAAATTACCAAGAAAGCGATCAAAGACACTCCCAATGAAAGCATTAATCTCTGGAATATAATTATATACAAAGCTCTCATAAAAAATAAGAAGATGTCAGATATCAATAAGAGACAAGATAATCTTCTCCACCTTTCTCAAGTTGTGCCCATAAAGTTTTGGCAAAATGTGCTTGTTCGTAAAACTAAAGATAATCATTCTATCCCCTCGGAAAATTAGGACACCTATATTAAGAAGTTGTATGACTCTCTGAACACCATGGGAACCATCTTAAACACTCATATTAAGGAAGGTATATTTTCTCTGGAAGACATTGAGTTTGGGATCAATAAGCTCACTAATGGGAAAGCTAAAGATATTGAAGGATACCAAGATGAGAGATTATTTAAAATGGGAGGATATATCCTTATTCCTCATCTCCACAAGCTTCTCAATTACACAGTAAATCATGACTTCCCTAAGCTTTGGACGCAAAAAATTATTGTGCCTATCTTTAAAAATGGGGACAAAAGCATTCCCTCTAACTGTAGGACCATTATGATCAACCACATACTAGCCAAGCTATATGGGCTCATTTTGGAAAAGAAGCTTAGCCTTTGGCTTGAAAACCATGGTAAAAGATCTAAATGGTAGGTTGGTTTTAGGAGACACCACTCGACTATCGACCACCTTATCACTCTTAGGATCATTGCAGAGGAATGCCACAAAGTAAAGTCGATCTCTTCTACTATTTTGTGGACTTTAGAAAATATTTTGACACTGTTCGTCAAGATAAGCTCTGGGAGAGACTTGAAGAGATCATGTTTCCTCCTGAAATAAGGATTGTTGTGATATTCCTCTATGAGATTGTCATTTCTAAGCTTAAGACCAACGAGGGGTGGTCTAAAGATATTAAATGCAGTATCGGGGTTAAGAAAGGGTGTCCCTTATCCCCTACCCTTTTTTTTATTTACATTGATAAGCTAAAGGAGTGTTTGGAAACTACAAATTGTAAGGGAACCGAGCTTGCTAGTATAATCATTACTCTTCTCCTTTATATTGACGATATCGCTCTTCTTGAAAAAAGCAATGATGACCTAGATAAGCATCTTAAGACTCTTCATGTCTACTACTATAAGATGGGTATGATAGTCAATACTGACAAGAATAAATTCATGATCATCAAATCCAAAAAGATCACCCATGCTAGTTTCATTAATGATAACCATTACTTAGAGGAAGTTTTTTCTTATAAATATTTGGGTATTGACTTTCCTCATCAACTCAACTAGAACTATAACATTGAGAAAAGGATTATTGTAGGCTAGAAATCTTATTATGAGCTTGAAAACAATTGTAAGTCAATTTCTCTTTTCATTTGGAGTAAAAAAAGGTTTCTCTTTGAGACTCTTGTCACCCCTATTGTTTTATACGGATGTGAAGTTTTGGGTTGTAGTATATCTAGAGAGTCATGGAGAAATATTGAGATGATTCAAAAGCAATTCATAACCTACAACCTCAAGATCAAGGGAAATACTCCCTATCCTATCCTCTTGATAGAAGTTGGCATGTCCCTCATTGAGAGTACTACTATGTTTAGGTACTTGATGTATAAGAAGAAGCTTTACAACATGGGATCCAAGAGGCTCCCAAAAAGTACTTCTAACTTTAGTCAAATCCCACACCTTCACCTTAAGTGTGGGTGGCATAAGGATGCCCAGTCTTGGCTCAACCATTGGGGGATTAAGGAGGAAATCATCATGAGAAGCAAGGATAGTGTCAAAGATACTATTACCTCCAATTTTAAGGACAATATGTGGGATGATAAGGAGCTAGAGGGTAAAAGGAGCTAAGATACTATAAGGAGGTGATCAACCCCACTGTTGATAACCTTAATTATCTCTCTGTGTTGACTAGCACTAAGAAAAAATGAGCATCACTAGGATAAAAAACTAATTCTTATGAGTTTCGAAGTGAAACCAGACGGTGGTCTACTCCCAATATTCCATGGGATGATAGAATGTGTTAGATTTGTGATACTAAGAAAGTGGAAGAAGAAAAACACTTCCTTTTAGATTGCACGACTCTTACTCACATCCACTCTCAATTCCGTAACATTTGCGACACTTCCAATCTTCTTGACTTATTAAGCCAACCCAAATATAACGATCTTGGAGCCATTCTTTCCCTTCTTTTTTATCATAGAAACAAGATTTTGAAGAATCACAATTAGATTATTTTTCTTTTCTTGAGGTCCAATAGACCGCATTGGTTTAGTGGACGCTAATCATCATCATCCTCATCATCAATATATATATATATAATATATATATATATATATATACTTTTTGATATTTGAATGTGAAATTACTTTATATATAGATTCACTTCTATATATAATATTAACATATACAATCTACTTAATATAAATAACATCTAAAATTATTATGTCACTACTTAAATAAAATATTCCTAAGTTATAATGGGAAATTTTTAAAAAAATTTATTTTAAGTCTTACTACTAGGACTCCAATACTATTGCAACAATTACAAAAAAATCCAACAAACACATTTGTGATTTTCTATCACTTTCTATATCAATTTAGAGATATTTTTGAAAATGCAATCTAAGTTCTTCCTCTAAATTCTTGTTGCATTAGAGTCCATTCCTACGTTAATACAACTTCTTTAGATAGATGATGAACATTTGAGTTGAATTATATATATATATCATATATATACATATTATATATATATATATATATATATACTATCTATATATATAATATATATATATATATATATATATATATAGATATATTGTATATATATAGATGTATATATATATAGCTATAATAGTATATATATGTATGATATATATATAGATGAAAAAAATCATGGATTCTTTTCTTACTTTCATAATTAATTTCTAATTAGAATTGAAATTTAGGTCTGAATTTTAATTCACTGTCTATCTAAATCTATTAATAGCTTAAAGTCTCTCAACATTTATAAATATTTTCAATTGATTTTTCATTAAAAATGTAAAATGTCTAAAACTTAACTTTTCCTTTACTAACAACATATATATATATATATATTATATATATATTATATATACTATATATATATATATATATATTATATATATATATATATATATATATATGAAAAATTATTGTGGAAATTGTTTTTATCTTCATAAATTAATTTCTAATTAGAATTGATATTATAGTCTCAATTTTACATTTACTGTCTATCTATTCTATTAATAGCTTAAAGTCTCTCAACATTTATAAATATTTTTCTATTGAATTTTTTCATAAAAATGTTAAATGACTAAAACTTAATTATTCCTTTACTAACAACATATTTCAAATAATATGATGTATTGATATCCTCTCCATTATAAATTTTTATAGATGGTTGGTATGCCCCTAAGTCAACATGTCTTTTCATAATTAATTATGTGTATCTTTAATATTATATAATGTTTTTCTTTCAAACATTTTTACCTACTTTAATAGCTAGCTTGATTTTATGATATTAAATGTTTTTCTTTCAAACATTTTTACCTACCTTTAATATCAAGTTGATGTATTAGTTATTTAAGAATAAAGACAACAAACAAAAGCCAATTGATTCCATTAGTTGTGGATTTTTTTGTTGTAAATGATATTAATGCAAAATAGAAATTTCATTGTTTTAACTAAACACTGATTGAATATTAACTTTGTGAATTCAACTATAAAAATCTCCCTACAAAATTTTAACAATTTTATTTTTTACCTTAGATTGGATGCTTCTGTGATTCATGATTTAAGAAGATCTTCTAGAGAAATCACACAGAAAATTTAGAGTCAACCCATTTTGAACCCTTATCTAGGTTCATCATCGGGACAAGGATGAGGAGAAATATGAGGACCAAGATCAACTGATCACTAATTAATATAAGAGATGCAATGATAAATTTCCAACGATCAAAAAGAAAATAAATAAAAAGATACATTAAGGGATAAAAGTGATTAATTTATTAGTTATTTTCGAATTTATCTTTAATTAATTTAATTTATAATTTTTTATTTTTTAGGACTTGAATTTTTTTATTATTTTATCTTATAATATATTAAGAATCAAATATCTATTTAAAATTATATTAATAATAAATGATGATGGATTGAAAACTATATCTATCTAATAAGAAAGGGAAAAAAAAGAAAGAGATCATAGAACAAAACAAACACATATTCGGACCAAAGAAGGAAACAAAGGAGGGGAGAAAAACCCTGGGGGTTCAGAATAAAGGGAAGGGAGCCATGAGTTTCTTAACTTCCATCAATCATCCCTATTAAGAGTTTTAATTCTATTTTCAATCTCGGTGGCTTCTCTTAATTTTCGATGATGGAAATGATCAATTCTAGGGAGAACCTTAGAATCTTCTAAGCAAATATGGTGTTTTGACAATTCAACATGTTCCGCAAGAGCACAGGAGTGAGTCCTACAGTGCCTAAGATCCGCCGCATTCTCTTGAATTCTCTAAGAAATTGAATGACCAGTCTCACCAATGTAGGGCGTTCCACAAGAACATGGAATTAAATAAACACCCTTCATGCTTTTGGGATCAATAGGGTCTTTCATGGATCTTAAAGAGCCACAAAATGTTCTTAAAGGTCTAAAGGTGGAGCCAATATTTTGTTTCCTCAAAATCCTAGAAATATTGTTGGTCATCCTCTGGATAAAGGGAAGCTAGACACTAGAGGCCACCTCAACCAACTCTTACTTAGTTCTTGGTCCCTAACTAGCTTTTAAAAAGGTTCGAAAACCCTGGAACTTATTATAATCATTCCTTTTGAAAACATTCAAGAGATGGGTTTTCTCTTCAACCAAATGGTCTTCATCAGAAACCATTAAAGCCCTAGTACCTAGAGTATTGAGAACCCCTAGTTTATGGGCCAAAAAGTGATGATATTTTGCATGAAGATATTGTTCAGTGTGGGTTTTTCTTACGAAAAAATTGGTGGGAGAAAAAACCACCTTCTTTCTTAGAGATAATCACATCAAGGAAGGGTAAGATTCCATTAACCTCACATTCCATGATAAATTTAATGGAACCAGATTGATTGTTGAGATGCTTCAAAAATGATCTAAATTTGTCTTGACCATGGGGCCATAAGTTGAAAGTATCATCAAAAAACCGTTTCCAAAGTTTTGGCTTAAATTGAGCCAAAGCTAAAGCTATTGATTCGAAATCTTCCATAAAAAGGTTAGCAACCACAGGGGAGAGGGGAGAACCCATTGCTACTCTTCATGGTTGCTCATAGAATTTGCCTTCAAAACTAAAGAATATAGAGGTAAGGAAAATCTCTACAAGCTTGGTTGTATCATGATTTGTTATGCGATTGATAACGTCAATAACCTCCTTAATAGGGATGCCAGTGTAAAGAAAAATAATATCAAAACTAACCATAAAATCTTCAGGCTCAGATTTCACATCCTTCAACTCATTCACAAAAGAGAAAGAATCCTTAACAAAAGAACTAGACTTACCTACTGAAGGTTTAAGTTTCTGAAGTTCCACCTATGGTATTGACAATAGGTCTAAGGGGGGCACCTTCCTTATGAATCTTAGGAAACCCATAGCTCCTAGGGGTGAGAGGCTTACTTTCTATAAACCTGTGACTTAATGAGCTCACAAATTTATTAGACTTAATAGCCTGAGATACAAATTTTGAAACCTTTTTAATGGGGTTCTTATTTAGCTTTCTATAGCTCCCACTGTTGCACAGGTGATCTAACATCTTCTTCTGGTAATCATCTCTATTTAAAATCATGACCCCTGCTCCTTTATCTTCTTTAAGGACAACAACATCAGGGTTGTTGTTTAAATATTTTAGGGCTTCAAATTCCTACTTGCTAGCTTAACATTCCTAAGAATAACAGAACAATCATGCCTAAAGACATCCTTAATGTGATCACGCAACTCTCTGATGCCGAATTCAATGGAGCAGATGATCTCCTCAACCAGAATCTTTCTTGGGGGGGTGGCAAAATTCAACCCTTTCTTAAGAAGACTATAAACAGGAGGATCAAAAGAGGACTTGGAAAGGTTAATAACCTTATTATCAAAGGAGTAGACTAATGATATAAAAAATGAAATATTATTATTATTAAAAGAAAATAAATTATTATTATTATTAAAAGAAGTATTATTATTATTTTTATTAAAGAAAGAGGATAATGATGAATCATTAGAATTACTAATGCTAATATAATCCCTTATGTCTTATTAAGATTAATGTTATTTGTTTTAATATTTTAAAAATATTTATACTTAAAAATTTTAACAATTTTATTTGCTTTAATAATTAAAAGATTTGAGAATCTTTATCAAATAGAGAAATTTTATCTTAGATACAATAACTTATGCTATTTAATTATTTTTTTTCATAAGAAGTATGTCCTAAGCATTTTTTTGCATAAGAAGCAGGTACTAAGCTTAATATTTTAAAATCTTTATACTTCAAAATTTAACAATTTAATTTATTTTAATAATTAAAATAATTTAGAATCTTTATCCATGCTAGAATTTTTATGTTAGATACAATAACTTATGCTATCAATGATTTTTTGCATAAAAGGTAGGTACTAAGCATTTTTTGCATAAAAGGTAGGTACTAAGCAAGGACAATGCATATTACACATGTTTGGTGTTGAATCTGAAAAAAAAAAAAAGCAAAAATCATCCCATCTTGAATTCTATTCTCTGAAAAAATCCCTACACCACCTTAGATTCAACACCACCTTAAATTCAACACCCTGAAAAATGCCTACAACAATTAAATTTTGAAGAGTTCACAATTCAAACTACAATTCCATCACATCCTTACCAAATTCTAAACCAATTAAATAAAAAAAACTAAAATCTTTACCAAATTCTAACGTTCACTCAGTTGAATAAATGCCCATACTAACGGATTGTCTGAAGCGTGGGGAAACATCTCACCCGCTGAATAAATGCCCATACTAACGGATAGTCTAAAGCGTCAGTAGAGGTAACAGATTCTCCATCGAACGCGTTGAGAAACATCTACAACAGAATAAACATATTCTCCATCCAACGCGTTGAAAAACATCTACAACAGAATAAACATATTCTCTATTCAACGCGTTGAGAAACGTCTCCAACAGAATAAACATATTCTCCACCGTGTACGCAAGCTCGTTCACTGTCACTTTTCCAAAAGGGAAGTTTACCGATTCTCCGTCTAACGTGTTGTCAAACATCTACAGCGGAATTAACAGATTCTCCCCGGTGTATAGGAGCTCGTCCACCATCGCCTTTCCATGAGATTCTCAACCGTGGAGCTCGCGTTATGCTCAGGAACTCACTTGTTGGCTGGAGGTAAACGCTGTCTTCGGTATTAATTTTTTTAAACTTCGGCTTTATTTTGGGTTATATTTTAGTTAAATTTTTGGGTTATATTTTAGTTAAATTGGTCGGCAAAGATTTGTTAAAATTCTAAATTTGACCAGTTTGTTATTAGGGCATCTTTTGAATTTTTAAATGTTTTTAAAGAGTTCAATTAATTTTATTATTATTAATTTTTTTGATCTAGTAGAATCTAGCAACTCATTTAATGGGTAATTACTAGTAAATTTCTGGAGTCTAGGTCTTGTCTTTATATCAAAAAATAAAGCTATAAATTGAGAATTTCAATTTAGATTTCTGGAGTTTCAACTATTTCACATCTTTCGGATTAAAATACATAATCAAATTACCAATTAAACTGCTCCGACAACAATTTAATTATAGATTCAAAAAATCATTAAAAACCATTAAAAATACCAAATTTATACGTCTAGATTGCAAAAAACACACACAAAACAAACAAAAAACATATGAACTTCTGTAGAGAAGTTTTTATTTTAGAGATTTTGTCCAGTTTTATCGACCAGCGATCCAAAAGTGCAAATGGAACAACAGTGCAAAAGTGAGGCGTGAAAGCAACCAAAACAAGTGTGAAACCAACTATTCGGAAAGTCCACGGTGTTAATGACAATTGAAAGTTACAATACCATTGATGCAAGTAACGGGTCAGATTCAAAATTATGATGTGTCGAGAATCTACGGAACCCAGAAATTTTCTATGATCCAATGGTGCACACCACCCTGCACAGTATTGAATGTTGTGTAAAACTAATTCAGACGAATTATTATTGCACGCTCATTGTGTTGCTTACTTATTGTGTACCTGGAAGCGGCTGAAAGCGATCCCAATAATGCTGGAGGTTTATTTTGTCATTTTTTTCTGGTTAAAATTGATTAGAATTCGGTAGGAATTTGTCAGATCCCTGGAGGTTTACTTTGTCATTTTTTTCCTGGTTTAAAATTACTTTAAATTGATTAGAATTTGGTAGGAACTTATTACAATTACAAATTTGGTTATGAATTCCCCACCATCCAAAGCTTTTAGAGTTTTTCCATTTACTAATTCATACAAGTATTCAAAATGTAGGGTAGAGCCTATCGCCGTAACTAATAAAAATTTCCCATTTCTCTGGAAATTATCCCCCGTTAACAAGTTTTTCGGAAACCGAGTTTATGTCTAACAGTTCAGCAATTGTTTTTTTCTGAGGTTTTTAACCAGCTTTATCAATTTTTAGACTTGACGACCTTGCTGATATTTTGCTACGCCAAGTTTTACAATCCGAGTAATTAAACACATGACAGAGTGGACACTGGATTATAAGTTACAATGTGTAAATGAGTTTGTTTGTGAGTGGAGATACACTCTTCACAAGGAATACTTGAGAGTCACGTATAGCAGAATTGTTGTAATACAAATGATGGTAAAGTATGCTAAGATACTGGGAGAGCGCAATATCGTAAGGAAAAATGAAATCACCCCCCCAGTGATCAGTCCAAACCACATTCCCTTCCAACGAAAAGTACCTTGTCTGAAAACATTTTTTCCTGATCCAATTTCATTAGGTAATATTTTTGTATTTGAGCTTAATAGTGTGACCACGCTCACTAGTAAAACAACTGCCCATAGAAATAACAATAAAGCAATTCATAGATGAAGCCAAATTATGTCTGTTTAGAACTTGTATTTATGATGATACAACCGAGGTCTTCCTTTCAGATTGGATTCCGGAGATTCTTGATGCACAGATAATTTTGATTCTAAGTACAGTTACTTGCTGCCATCAAGCTTTTCAGAAAACATTTTACTTATCATTCTCAGAAATAAATACCATCAGTAAAACTAGTAGTGAAATGACAGTAATGTGCAGTAGTCGTGGCCAATGCCATTAGAGCAGAGCAATCTTCAACGGTCCTAATTTCACCCCACGAATGGGATATAAGAATCTAATAAGTTGATTTAAGCTTACATTCTAGAGAACTCCGGATCTGAAGAGGATCCTGAGAAATATCGTCTCTAAAATTGGCATGAAAGTATAGAAGCACAAAGGATTCTCCTGTAAAAAGCTGCGAGGTCTCCACATCTAGACCATGCTTTTCAAGCTCCTCCAAAATCCTCCACATATATCTCGGCCTTCTTTGGCTAGTAATACTAATGATTGCTTCCCTGTCATAAATTTCCACAGTCACTTTATGCTCTATGTTTTCGTTTGCTGTTTTACCACATTGGATCCCCAGCAGATAGTCTCTCTTTCTCTGCAGTTGACGGAGATCTTCCTCAAGCTTTCTGATGTAATTGATGGCTTCCTCGTATACTCCACATTTGTCAATCTGTAAGAAGAAACTAAATATATAATTTAGGCATATAAGCGATTACCTCGAATCAATCATATTACCAAAATAAATTCAAGCGAAAAAGCCAAAAAAATGGCCTCATTAGACTATGCCTAATTGTATTACCTTGGGAGGAGTGTCGGGCAAGAGAGACTTCAGTTGTGTAGACAAATATTTCATTCGTTTCCTGCGTAACTGTTCTGCAACTATTTGGCTTTCTCGTGTAGTGACTTTATTCATCTCATCCACATCTCGCCATACTATTTCTTGAAGGTCATCAGAGTCTTGGAAATCTAAGTCTGCTTCAGATGGACGCTGTATCGAAGCAGTGTCTTGTCCGTCCGAGTGCATTCCGGACTAGGAAAGCAAAAACCTGGGGATTAGTAATCAAATGCACCAGTGCTCTTTTATAGGCGTACACTATGGGACAGCTACAAAGCCTTCGCTTAGCTGGAATCCGGTGATTGATAGAGTTGCAGATTTTGATACATTGTTCAAATTGCTGAATCTATTCCAGCAAATTGAACGACAAATAGTTACAGAAAACTCTAGCTAAAGCGACTGGAAAGTGGGGCGTTTTAACTGAAGTTGAGCCCCCCGCCTTGTTATATATTCTGCTCCGGAATGAGATGAAGCGTGCGATACATACACCCTACACGGATACATACACCATACACGGACCAGATATACGCGCCTTTGACTGCGGCAATGGCTAATGGCCCTGCCATACGCCATTAAATGCTCGTTTAACTGCATAACACGCGCGTGAGTTGAGTAGATAAATAAAAAATAATATCCGTGTGTTATCGCGTTATGGAACATACAGCTAAACGGGCATTTAATGCCCTATAGCACGCCCGTGAGCCATTGCCTTTGACTGCTGCCTGAGAGACAGGTTACAGCATGTGTTTTATATACACCGACCGCTGACACGCGAATGTTATACTGTTTTTAGCGATTGAAGGTATTGAAGCGTGTCAAAATCTTATTGGGCATAGTTGACTGCCCACCAGACGCGGCAGCGTCATGAATAAACTTCCACGAAGATTTCGGAATCAAAGGTTTCAGAGTGAACATCCCATCTAGTTATGAACGCAAAGACTCTATCTTTAGTAGTAGTCTATAATGCGACTTTTTGAAAGCCTTTCCGGTGGATTTTTCCGGTCAAAATCCGGCAGCAATTCATTGGAATCCCAAGTTTGATAGCTAGTTTCTGCACAATCAATGGCTCCCAGGGGTTTTTCAGGGCGCTGAATCCAAATATGCAGTTAAAAAACCATTTTAACTGCTTAAAAATCAAGATTTAACCTCCTTTCTTCCGCCGGATTCCGTCACCGGAATCTCCAAAAAGTCGCATTATAGACAACTCCCTATCTTTATGCCCGAGCTTGCTCCAAATTAGCCATTTTGAAAGTAGTCTAACTGTTCAAATGGACCTATCCCTATACTCGAGTAGGCCCCAAATTAGCCATTTCCAAAGTGGGGAGTCTAATATTCCATATATTTGCATTCATATTTTTGGTTAATATGATCCAAAATCTTTTTAAGGGTAAGTTTGGGTTGTATATTTGATAGATTGTGAGTGTTGTCTTATTGGTAATTAAAAATTTAAAAATTAATTAATTTGAAATAAAATAAGATAAATAATATTTTCAAATCAATAAAATAAAAAATATTATTTTTAAATATTCAATAATTATTTTTAAAGAAATTTAGCTCAAGTAGTTTCACTATTTGTGTCTTAAGTTAGTTTTGGGTTCAAGTTTGGAGACATGCTCGTGTTTGTATTTTTATAAATATTTGTTTTACCAAGTAGAAATAGTGGCAATCATTCTACGAAATTACTGATATATATATATATATATATATATATAGACACACACCCCACTTTATCATAAATATTTTTAACTTATTAATAAGAATTTTTATAATATCATGTGACAATACTATGATTTATTAATACTAAATGTCCTAAGAACCATAACTCATGTTTATGCGACATTTTTTTACTTAATCAATTAATTAAAAAACAAAAAGAGTATAACTACTTTTGTTTTAAATCTTAACATTTGATTGTAATTGCTACTAAAAATATTCTTGAATATTTAGTGGATGTTAAATCCCTACTATTCACCTAATAGTTACTTACTCAGAATTAAAATTTTGGAAGCTCTATTTCCAAATAAACATATATATAGACCTAACTAACATGTATTTTGATATTCCAATTGCCATGGTGTAGACTGCACAACCTAAAGCTATAATTTTCTTGATTTCTAATAATATTTTAAGCAAAATCACCCAAATAATTAAAAAAAAAAATAAAAACGGTCAAATACCTACTTACCCATGGTTTCAAATTTTATTTTTACTTTTATTTAAAAAATATATGATTCCAAAAGTAATTACCTATCACACAATTATATTTTTAATAGATTACTTAGTACATTTTGATCATTTGATTATAATTTTAAAATACTATGTATACACTATCTAAATCTATAATATAACTTAAATACCATGTAATAAAATAACTTTATAATATTATTATTAATTAGGTTATTCCATTAAATAAATAAATCATTTAATTAAAATACACTATATAATTTTTTCCATTTAAAACATTACTATTATTTATAATTAAACATTAGTATTATTTATATAATTAAACAGAGTTTTCGAAACAACTTATAAAATATATATTAATATTTATTATTTTAATTTTATTTTATTGGGATATAATGACAATTTCATTTAAAATATTAATATTATTTATACAATTAAACAGAGTTCTCTAAAACAACTTATAAAATATATATCATATTATATTCTTTTAATTTATTATATTATATTATATACTTTTAATTTAATTTTATGTAGGATATAACTGACATCTATTTAGGTTCAATTAACAAAAAGATATAAATATGTTTTTTTTCTCCCGTAAATTAATTAATTATATTATAATTAAAAATTCATATTATTAATTTTATTATATTATATATATTTTATTTTTATTTTAATTAAGATATAAATACATTTTTATTTAAAATATTAATATTATTTATACAATTAAGAGTTTTTAAACAACCTATAAATATATTATATTAATAATATATATTTTTAATTTAATTACATTATATACTTTTAATTTAATTTTATGTATGATGATGGTGGTTAATGTCTATTAAGACCAAACTTTGGTCTATCGAACCTAAAGAAATGAATTATTTAGTTTGATTTAAGATTTTATGTAAAAACCTAGGAAAGTCAGTATTGCAACAAAGATTTTGAAACTGAGATCTAATGTGGTTGTAAGCGGGGCACTCTAAGAGGAAGTGGTGATTTGCATCCTCGATGTTTGTATTCTCACAGAGATGGCAGAACCTTTCCATCCATGGTGTTTTAGGAATTGGCCAACTACCTGTTTCACTATGGAGCTCATGAGAGTTCGTTCTAATCTTGGATATATTAATTTTCTTGTTTGAGCTAGTTAAAACAGAGAGATACTTTTGATCTTTAAGGGTGAGGTTGATAACCTCCTTATAATATCTTAATTTTCTTTTAGCTGCTAAATCTTTCTCACACCACATTTTTTCCTAGAACTTAGAATTAACAATATTTTTAATGTTATTAATGTTTGCAATGCAACATTCTCGTGGATCTCCCAATGGTTTAACCAGGCCCTAGTGTTTTTATACCAACCTAGTTTGAGCCTTAGGTGGTTTTGGCCAGAATTTAAAGTTAGCTTAGGAAGTCTATGGTCTCCTATATTATTGAGTTTGTGCTTGTACAAGAGAAGCCTAGTCATAGCTAGACTCTTGATAGGAGAAAAATATAAATAACATCTATTTAGGTTACATATTCATAAAAAATATAATAGTTTTTTTTTCTTCCCTAAAATTCTCTCTCTCCCTATATATTGGGAAATTTAAATAAATTTAAAGCGATAAATTTAACTATAAAATTATATATTTTATGTGTTGAACTATACTTACTTGAAATTTAATGTTGTTAATCAACAACATTTCTTCTCATAATTCATTATTTTTAACATATACAAAATATAATTCTTTAAAATGTAAGAAAATATAAATAGCGACACTCACTAATGGTCACTGTATAACAAAAGAGCATAATCAGTTTAGTTACAACTAATAATTTCAAAATAAAAACAAAAATATAAACAAAAATAAAGAGTAAAAATAAGATATAAGAAGTAAAGGATTTACATTTACTATTTTTATAACCGTCACTTAGAAAAGAAATGTTTAAATAATCAAATTTTGAATATCATATTATCTATAATAAAACTGGGTAACTATAATGACAGTAATCATTAATAATAAATTTTAAAAATTAATAAACCTAAAAAAATTATATAACAATTAATTTCATATATTTTTATTATAATATTCAATTAAAAGACCCTATCAAAATAACAATTCAATCCATTTCCCATTTCCCTCACCCCTCCCAAAAGTGGAGTTTGCAATACTCCTTAGTAAAATCAAATAGTATTAAAAAATATAAATTATCAAATTATAATAAATATTTTAAATATCAGCAATCAAATTAGTAGCTTAAAAAATATAAAATATCAAATATAATAAACATATTTAAATGATAACTTTAACTCATTGTATCACTTGTTTATATCTTAAATATAATTTTAACTTATTTGTATTATTGTTTTTATGTATATAAATAAAATTTCCATTTTTTTTTTTAAATTAGTAAAGACTAATATTTTGAATTTGTTTAATATATCCACTCAGTTCAGAGTTAGGAATTGAATCCAATGACATTGACATCAACATAATCAAATAATAGATAAATTTTTTAAATATAACTTTAAATTCATTTTATCACTTTGTTTGTTTGGAGTTGTCTATAATGCGACTTTTTGGAGATTCCGGTGACAGAATCCGGCGGAAGAAATGAGGTTAAATCTTGATTTTTAGCAGTTAAAATGGTTTTTTAACCGCATATTTGGATTCAGCGCCCTGGAAAACCCCTGGGAGCCATTGATTGTGCAGAAACTAGCTATCAAACTTGAGATTCCAATAAATTGCTGCCGGATTTTGACCAGAAAAATCCGCCGGAAAGGCTTTCAAAAAGTCGCATTATAGACTACTGCCTTGTTTATATTTAAATATAATTTTAACTCATTTGTATTACTTGTTTTTTATGTATGTAAATAAAATTTCATATTTTTAAAAATTAATAAAACTATTTTTAATTTGTTTAACATATCACTCAAATAAAAGTTCGAAGAATTTAACCAATAACTTAACATCAAAAAATCTTCAATAAATCACCTAATTACCTCTATCCAAAACCCATTACCCATACACAAAACTGCACATTATTCTATACACATGCGATTGACCATAAATATATCGATAAAGGACGATAGAATGCTTTTGAATACTTGCACTTTAAAAAACGAAACATTAATGATTGAATACTTGTACTTTAAAAAACAAAACATTATTTAAGTCTTTGGAGTAACATGTGCCATCAAACGGTCACGCCTCGGAAATGCGAATATCCAGACAATTAAAATACCGAAGATTTGAATAGTCCAACAAAATCTCAAATATATCATCTGTCAAATATAGATGGAACGCAAACACATGGGGCGCTTCGTTTTTCTTTGTCTCCGCAACTTTACTTGTTGGACCAAACACCACGCAGAACACTGAAAGGACCGCGGTGCGCTGTGATTCTAGCAGGATCATAGTGCTACTTTAGCTCGATAATGTATTCACAATTTAAATCTGAGAATGAGAGCCACATCGGAACTTCCAAGTATGAACACAATAATTAACTATTTTTAGAAGAATTATCCCCACTAGCGCTTGCTTCCTCAAACAAATAACAAGCACGCTCTTCCTTTATGAATAGAAATTATGTTAGTCTCTGTTAGTTAATACTTTTACTATATATTCCTCTGCAATTGATTCTGGGTGCCCAGAATAATTCCAAATTTACTTGCGATCTCTCGTAGTCAAGCTTTGTGAAATTCATCTCTCGTGTCATATTAACTCCCTGTTGAACAATTGATTCTGGGTGCCCAGAATAATTCCAAATTTACTTGCGATCTCTCGTATTCAAGCTTTGTGAAATTCATCTCTCATGTCATATTAACTCCCTGTTGAACATCAGTCTTGATATCCCTTTTGGTTAGATGTAGAGATATTTCTATGATTTACACTCGATATCATGAGCTAAATGCCGGAAAGTGCCCACAAATATCGCTACCAGATTTTCCTTTGAATAAACCATGCCATCATACAAGCGACATATCGAATGACAGTATTCTGGCGCAATAGTTATGCCATTGCGGCTATGCGTCACAGGAAAGCAATATGCAACCGCGGGACAATAATTTTCTTACTCCACATCAACAACGAGATGCTGCAATAATATAATAAGTTAACTTTGATGGAAAGGGGAAGACTCACCAAAGTGAGCTTGACCATTGTATTAAACTTTTGGTAGATTTATACACGTAGACAGCCGTAGATTCTACAGCAATTTGCTGCCTGTTTTTTATGATTCAACTACGCCGATTGCCAGCTGCTGCCGTCATGGGTAATTATTCTAAAAAGCCTCCCATTTATCAGGGCTACTTAAATTTTAAAGTGTTTGTTGGTTTGAGTTTTAGCTAAGTCTTACAACAGTACATAAAAAAAATAACTTGATAAGGGGCTTTCATATTTTGTTGTTGGTTTCACACAACACAACTCTCTTAAGCAAACAGTGTGTTGTAGACATTTCTATCTGCGAGCACTAAATCAGATACTATTTGTGCCACACATGCATTCTTCAGCGGATACTATCTGAGCCACACATGCGTTCTTCAGCGGACACTCGGTGGCAGACACTTATTTGCCAACACTCCATTGGATACTATCTATGCCATACATGCATCACGGTCGACACAATCTTCATCAACGGACACTCGGTTGCAAACACTCTTATCTGCCAATATTCCACTGGGTCTATGCCACACAGGTGTCACAATATTCGTCAGTGGACACTCGGATGCAACCACTCTTGTCTGTCAAGACTTCACCAGATCTATGCCACACAGGTGTCACAATATTCATCAGTGGAAACTTTGTTGCAGACACTCTTATCTGCCAACACTCCACTGGATCTACGCCACACAAGCATCACAATCTTCATCTACAAACAGTCGGTTGCAAAGACTCTTATCTTCCAACACTCCACTGAATCTACGCCACGCAGGGGTCACAATCTTCATCAGCAAACACAATCGCAAACACTCCTATCTGCCAACACTCCACTGGATCACTCTCTGCGCCACACAGATATTACGCTACGCAACCCTCTTCAGCAGACACTCCACTTGAAACAACACTTTCCAACAATGCTAACAGTGGGGCACACTCGACTTACCCTTCACCACTAAGCCCTCGTCACACCACAGAGCCCACAACTCTACACACCATCAAGCTTACAACGTTGGCTCTGAATTCACACACTCCTAGACTCACCCTCATGCCCTCTTACGGTCAACAATGGACCTCACACAATTCCACATGATCTCTCAATTAGTCTCAACACAAAAGACTACCTCTCAACAGCTCAACTAAGCTCAAAACAACACTTCAAGACACAAAGCTACACATTCAGCTTCTTTCACATGCTCCAGGCTTACACACTACTTCAGACTCAATGCCTCCACACGGCTCAACACCACCCAGCCCCCACACAACTTCTTGCTTCAACTAAGCTTCACTGCAGCCTTAAGTTGCCCTTCGACCTCACACAAGAGACAAAGATTCTTCGTGTAGAGAATTCAGCTACAATAATCAGCGAAGCAAAGAGACCTATTTTTGTGGCTCGATCTCCTCAGGCGTCTTCACTACACACTATGCACTCCACATTTCTCTATGCACAACAACACAACAACACAACTCTTTACTTTGCTTCACACAACAGGGCATCAACACAACTTTTTACTTTGCTTCATGTTGGCTCTGGTTTAAGCCTCCTCATATCAGGCAGGACTGCAACAGGGCTTCACACGACAAGTCTTCATACTCCTCAGTTCTGCAACCTCTACACCAACGCTCAACGCCTACTTAAAACCAGAGAAAAATTCCTCTCAAGTACTTATAACAACATTGTAATCCATTTCTAACAACCAACAATTGGCACTTCTGAACAACGTTTTCCAACAACGAGTTATCCTTCTCGCTCGTACAACAACTTCTTCAATTGACAACACACCTATCTGCAGCGACTTATTTAATTGACAACACCATAACTACGTCCACACAATGCTTTGCATCACGTCCACGCAGCGCTCACAATCTCTGGGCTCAGGCTCTCAATGATGGCGCTCTCCTACGCCGCTTCAAACAACGTCTCGACCTGCGCTCCTCAACAATCTTTACACTACACACCATCAAGCCCAGACGGCTCTAGCCACCGAACCCTGACGGCTGTGCTTGTAATATATATTTTTCGACGATGTGTGGGCCAATTCCTCCCCAATGTGTTGGGCAAGACTCCGAGCAACACAAATTCATAATGCACAAGAAATCACCACCGTTTCTCTAGGCATCTCAATCCACCCATTTCATATTTAGGCGATGTTGTCTCAATTTCTCTGGGTAGCTCAATCCGCCCATTCAACTCTTTAATTTGAGGCATTCTCACCGTGTTTTTTTTCATTGAAATATTCTTCTGCTACCATGATCTTTAGAATGTGAGAGGGTTTTGACAACAACGGAATCTGAGATAGATGCAATCCTAGCCATGACCTCTCACACCGAGAATCACACTGGAAGCATGCTACCCACCTATGTCAACCATAATTATGGAGCCTTGTATCATCATTTTCCAAAGTCTTCAGTCGCTCCAGACCTCTATGCCTATTCTTCATCTCCTCCATGAATAATCTTCTTCTCGATTTTCGCATCAATCGACGTTGTTTTCTTGACTTTCTACTACTTGCTTTCTCTAGGCTTAGAGGCGTCTTTCGTAGCTACCATGCTACTCTTCCTCAAAACATTTGTAGTCCCATGAACTCCTCCACGCAGTCCCACGAGCTCCTCCAAGCGCAGTCTAACGACTTCCTCAGTTGTTAGGGATAGATCTCAACACTCTTCGATCAGTCCTTCTGAAGGCTTCTGCGTTGTTCGATGTCAGGAGCTTCCTCTAACGCCAAGCTCAACACTGGTAGCCCACTTGGCTTTAGTGCTCAATCCACATTCTACGTTGATGCCTCCACCGTTGGATTTGAAACAACTAATCAAACAACACTGTTACATGACATCGCCCGCTCCATAAGCAGATTCACTAACAGTGGCGCCTTCTATGGCTCTGAAGCTCTCAACACACATCACCCTTTTCAAACAGCTCTCAGGGCTTCACTATCTGAAATTAAGTAGACTACAGGCAGCTTTACTATTCACATTCATCAGGACTGCAACCTCTATAGCAGGGAGCCTTCATGCCTTCATTCCATAGAGCTTACTCGAAAATGGCTCTAATACTTGTTATCACCCCAAGAAACTCTCCTAGGTTATATATTAGAGATGCTCGGGAACATTACAACTCAACAAAATGTTGGAAATGGATGAATGGAAGGAATGATGCATATTCAAGTGAGATAACCACTTCTACTATGCTTAACTCCAGAAATGAGTGAAAACCCCCAGACTACAAGGCTTTAGACCACCAATTACTCACAATTTGAGGATTAGGTAAACATGGAGAATGCTGGCCACGCCAGCAGATGCACAAGACCATGTGATGGCCAGCTGCAACCAATAAAAGGTCTGCAAATATATTTCTTAATACACAGACAGGATGGAAGCTCTCTGGCACTAAGATAACAGAAACCTGCATAACACATTCGATGATACATACAAAATTCTAACAACGAGGTGGGATGACAGCCCCTCTAATGCTAAATATCAGGAGCACATGAAAAATGCATAACAGGCACAACCTAGAACAGAGAAGAAATGGAAAGTGAGAAATTAATAGCAAAAGAAGCTTGTATTAGCTGAAAATGAAGATCAGATGCTGCAAATATCACAGTAGTTACAGTCTCCAGAAGTTGAACCTTACATTAAGACCAAAACCATCAACCCTATTACACTCTGAGTTCTGGATATATATAGAGGTTGATAACAAAAATATCTGCTATCCTATGCGTGGAGGGGTCATAATGGACCACCAACCACATTAAGTATCTGATATGGGTCTCTGATACAATCTGCTGCTTACAATAAGTGAATTTGACATTCTCTGGTGCTCAGTGGTCCTTCTTGAATAGGTGGAGTGTTGTACAAAAGAAGCTCCATGACTGATAAATGCTTTAACTGCTTGAGGCTGTCCTTGTCTTCACTCGGGTACACAATATGTTGAATGCAGTAGTTGAATCTTTAACTGTGCAGAGCCGGTAGATGATCACCTTCATCTCTCGGCAGCACAGAATGGCTATGGATGTGAAGACTGCATAGTGAAAAAATGCGCTGGATCGGGAGTAAACGATAGCCGTTGGATCGAGTAAATGGGCAGTAGAGATTGATTAGCAGTGGCTATCGGGAGACGTGAGAGCGGAATAGATGAGGGCCATTGGATCTCATATGGGAAGATCCAATGATTATCATGGGTTGAAAGCACGAGGAGGTTAACGGGTGGAACGATTGTAGGTGGTTTTTCTCGCACCATTTTTCAGAGGTGCAGGTAATCATACAAAGCAGCGCGATTGCAATTAGTGGGTGACGCGTGGCGGAGGAAAACCACTTTTCCTGCAGGTTAACGAGTGGGCAGCTCGTGCGATCGGGAGGTGCGAATGCCGTCGGATCGTGCGACGAACGATCAGATGGCGGGGGTTAAATGCACATGTTCAGCGAGATTGATGTGATGGGGAAAGCTGCGGGCTAGGGACTTTGTGAAGGTGCATGGTTATATGGGCTTTAACCTTGGCACCTGGGGGCTAAATAAAAATGGGTTTTCGCTGAATTTTGGAGTAAAACAAGGATAGCAGGAGTCAAGAGAGTATAGAGAGAATGAAGTGGAAGAAGGAAACAACCTGTTGCGAGATCCCTTTCAGCATAAACTCACCACCAGACCCAAATTTGACCTTCCAACGCTGAAGTTTATAGCAGAGCTAACACTGGCTCCTTCTGGGGATGAGATCCTCCCTGTGAAGTCTCAAGAACCTGCAGACCAATGCCTTCATACAAAACAAGCTTAAAAACAGTGCCTAGTATCCATTGGACATGGAGTCTAATTAAGTCTACATTAAAAGAACACAATTACAATATTAATGCCAAAAACCTGAATCTTCAAAAACTACCCATTTGTTGGGCCATCAAAACTGTTTCTGCTCCTCTTAATTAGTCGGTTCATCAGAGAGTAGCAAAACTGGATTTATTTGATCCTTTACCTCAAAGAGTTTAGGGCATTTGTGCTTGATAGGTAGATATGGATCAAATTTCATCCCCTTTCTGCGTGCTTTCCTCCTTGGATGTTCTTTATGGGAGCTTTTGTACACTTGCTAAATAACAATGAATTATGTGTACTTCTCTGTGTCATTTGTGGTCTGCACAACTAATATGAATGGTGAACCACGATGTTCTTGTGTAGGGAACACAAAGACATCATCTGCTCCTTTATTTTCTCAGAACACTTCTCATTCAAGGAGGAGTCCCAAAACTGTGCACCCTCTTCCTCTGTCATCCGATAAGCTGCCTTTTCAGTCTCTGTGGAGGCTACCTGAGCAGGTTTCAAAATATCAAAACTGAGGTGATCAGTCTCAACCTTGGGCATTGAGATATGGCCTGCCTCAGTGTTAAGGGGGCAACTTAGAGGGGTTGTCACTTGAGAAGACAAAGGGACAAAAGATGGCAGGGAGCTTTCTCCTCCCTTATTGGTCACTGGGCTGGGGATAATAGCAAGATGATCAGTTGGCAGATCTGCATGGTCATTAGAAGGTGAGATGGCTATAAGCTCAGATTCTTCGAGGATGATGAGCTCTGCTGCTAACTGTTGCTAATAAGCTTGTTGTTCTGCAGGTACAACAAACTCACGAGTAGTGCCTTTAGATAATGCCTTTTCATAAGCAGACCGGGTTAGGAAAAGGGCACAGCCCTTATCTTCCAAACCATTAACCTCCTCCTCTTCTTCAAACAAATCTTCTTCCATGATTATATTTTGGCAAAGGGTCTTCACCCTTTTATTCTCGTTTGCATCTTTATTTCTTTGCAAAATTTGCAACTGCTCCTGTGCCCCTCTAAATGGATTTGGCTCTGGAAGAGAAAAGGCACCAGGAGCTCCTTCTTCTTCAGAAAACTGCTCAGCCTTTAGCTTGGAAACTTCGGAGACCAACAACTCTATCATCCTGATCATTTTATCGATCTCCGGATCCGAGGATGATGAGGACTCACCTCCCTGTCTTCTCCTTTCATCATCACCTTCAAGTCTTTTTGCAGCCATGATGTTTGATTCTACTTCAAACGCTGCATCTTGCATATCAGCCAAAGAACTACATCTTCGTTCTCTTAACAGCAGGCAGACATGAGAGTCGAAGGCATTGGCATAAGTAATCATAGTAGAAGTAGGGGTGGGCTTTATTTCATCTGGCATTCTGCTGTACATATGGTTGAATATGATGTTGAAATCAGACAGCAGCTCACCATCTTCCCTCTGCAAGTTCCCAAATTCAGTATGATAATAGAGAAGATCTTTATTATCCTCCCAATGCTTTAGGAACACATCATCTAAGGCCTCAATGTCTGCTATAGACCTAGGGGCTAATTCTTTGAACCATTTTCTAGCTTCTCCCTCTAGGATTTGAACAAAAACCCTCATCCATACATCCTCTTCATAAATATTTAGGCTATCAGCATAACTATAAAAAGACTCAAGATGCACTTCAGCTATTACTCCTTCTGTACTAGTAAACTTAGGCATATATTCTTGATAATCTCCTACAGGCATGGCATTCAAAGGGACATGCAAGACCAAGGGTCCATACCTAGCAGCAACGATTCTTTCTATCTTTGTGGGAGCTTGCTGGCTTGCAACGACTGAGGTAAGGTGAAAGGATACTAGTAAACTGAGTGGTAAGAAGCGATGCAATGGATGATAGAGACAGAGGGATATGATGGAACTTATGGGATGCTTTGTTCAGACTAAGATTCAGAGGGGAACTGAATAAGAAAGGAGCTTTATGAATCTCTGAAGGTGATCTTTCACTAGCAGAGATACATAAGACTCTTAAGGCTTACCTAACCCTGGCGCTCCTTTCTACGATGTTTTCTTCTGCTTAACAATCTTCTCAGGGTCAGGCATTGGTTCAACTGACGATTACTAAGGATTTCTTCAAGCATGCCTCACAATCTGAGCCTGAACTGCAATGTGGAGTCTCCATCAGGTAGGTCCTCCAGTAGAGTTGCGAGACAAATGATTATGACAAAAAATGTGTCTAGACCTTGTTTGTCATCAAAATATGGATCTGTGTCGTTCTCCCAGGGAAGTTGAGCTTCAATCTCTTCGATCCCCGGCACCGATGCCAATTAATGTTATCACCCCAAGAAACTCTCCTAGGTTGTATATCAGAGATGCTCAGAAACATTACAACTCAACAAAATGTTGGAAATGGATGAATGGAAGGAATGATGCATATTCAAGCTAGATAACCACTTCTACTATGCTTAACTCCAGACATGGATGAACATCCCCAGACTATAAGGCTTTAGACCACCAATTACTCACAATTTGAGGATTAGGTGAACATGGAAAATACTGGCCACACCAGCAGATGCACAAGACCATGTGATGGCCGGCTGCAACCAGTAAAAGGTTTGCAAATCTATTTCTTCATACACAGACATGATGGCAGCTCTCTGGCACTAAGATAACAGAAACTTGCATAACACATTCAATGATACATACAATATTCTAACACAAAGGTGGGATGACAGCCCCTCTAAATATCAGGAGCACATGAAAAATGCATAACAAGCACAACCTAGAACAGAGAAGAAGTGGAAAGTGAGAAATTAAGAGCAAAAGAAGCTTGTATTAGCTAAAAATGAAGACCAGACGCTGCGAGTATCACAATAGTTACTGTCTCCAGAAGTTGAACCTTACATCAAGACCAAAACCATCAACCCTATTACATTCTAAGTTCTGGATATATATAGAGATTGATTACAAAAATCTCTATTATCCTATGCGTGGAGGGGTCATAATGGACTACCAACCACATTAACTATCTGATATGGGTCTCTGATACAATCTAATGCTTACAATAAGTGAATTTGACATTCTCTGGTGTTCAGTTGTCCTTCCTGAACAGGTGGAGTGTTGTACAGAAGAAGCTCCATGACTGATAAATGCTTTAACTGCTCGAGGCTGTCCTTTTCTTCACTCTGGTACATAATATGTTGAATGCAGTAGTTGAAGCTTTAACTGCATAGCGCTGGTAGATGATCACTTTCATGCAGCACAGAATGGCTATGGACGCAAAGACTACATGGCAAACAAATGAGCGGGACCGGGAATAAACGATAGCTTTTGGATCGAGTAAATGGGCGGCAGAGATTGAGTAGCAGTGGCTATTGGGAGACGTGAGAGCGGAATAGACGAGGGCCGTTGGATCTCATATGGGCAGATCCAACGGTTATCGCGGGTTGAAAGCACGAGGAGGTTAACGGGCGGAACGGTGGTAGGTGGTTTTCCCTGCACCGTTTTTTGGAGGTGGAGGTAATTGTACAAAGCAGCTTGATTGCAATTAGTGGGTGACGCGTGGCAGAGGAAAACCTCTTTTCCCACGGGTTAACAAGTGGATAGCTCGCGCGATCGGGAGGTGCGAACATCGTTGGATCGTGCGACAAATGATCAGATGGTGGGGGTTAAATGCACATGTTCGGCGGGAATGATGTGACGGGGAAAGCTGCGGGCCAGGGACTTTGTGAAGGTGCGCGATTATATAGGCTTTAACCTTGGCACCTGGGAGCTAAACAAAAATGGTGCTATTGGAGCAAGACACGTGGCTCGAAGCCACCTTATCCTGGTCATGGGTTTGTAGGAGAGTTTTGTGTCACAATTTTGGACTGGGTTTGGTTCAATGAGAGGCATGAGGTAGGAATATTCCCATCTCTTGTAATGAATACTTACTATCATGCCATGGGGGTTAAGGTTAAGTGCATTGAAGGGCATAGGCCACAAAGGATGGAAGGTGTGAAATGGGTGTTTGTCCTTGTCTCTGAATGGAGAAAAGTATCTTATGTCATGGATGCCAAGAAGGTGAAAACCCTTAGTAGCCAGGAATAGTGTGAGGGAAAGGCATGATGATGTGGCAGGTGCTACGGTGACCCCAAATGATGTGGATATTCCACATGGACACCATAAGGGTTAGACCTTTGTCGATGTGGCAAGGGTTTGTGGGAAAATAATCTAAATGACCATAAATTCTAATTCAGATATCAGATTTGATAAAATTGATATCGCCAAAATGCTTTCGACTAGTTCAACACATCAAAGTTACTCAAGGTTAATTCTACTAACTTTTGGAAAAGACAAAATTTTGTAACCCCATTTCCATAACGAGAGCATGGAGATCAAGTTAGGGTAAAGTAACACCTCCAATTCATCCTGGTTAATCTAAGGGGATTGGAGGGAGTGTTACAAAGTGGTATCATAGCATCTAAGTTCAACACTAGACTAAATAGGCTCAAAACATAAGAAATGAAGCATTAGGTCCAATATTGAACCTCTAGAGATAAGTTGGGATTCTAACACAATGTGGTAATGTGTTAGGATCTTTCATAGATTGCGGTACTTGATTAGGCTCATCAATAGGTACATTATAAGGGTCATAATGCCATCCTCTAGCTTTAGAGCCATCTCTTTCTCACATTTATTTACAATTTTTGTTATATTATGCTTAGTGAGAGCGGTAAAAGATGTTTTTCTATGTCATGTGGCATAATATGGTTTAATTGCAGGAGATGGAACATTTTTTAGATAATTTACATGTAGGGGCTTAGAGTAGACAATAGGGAGAGATTCTAGGAGGTTATCCACCTCCTTAACTCCTTCAATCAACCCAAGACCACCACACTCTCTCTCATCAGCTTGATGTCATTGGCAGAAAAGAAAGTGAAGTTAATGAAGAATAAGATCCACTAATCTCAAGTTATGGGAGACAAATATTCCTATTTTCTAGGGAGCTTCTAGTAGATACCCTCTTGTATAAATAAACATGTAAAAGAGCTCATTAGAATTGAGTTTTGTTTTCAGTTAGGTAGCTATTGAGCTCAACTACTTGGAACTATTATTTTTTATTGTTATTTATTAGACAATGATGCAATCATAATGAGAAGATGCTTATTGGTTCATTATTGAGTTAGTTCCAGAGGGTTGAGGCTCTTGGGTTTGAGTGCAACCCTAGTGGCTTAGGTCCCTCTTGTGTATTTGCATCTCATTATGGTTCAGAGTGCTTTTTATTTCTTTTCTTTCCATTAGAAAATAACCCATCAAAATCCTATGATTGCAACCTCTACCTCATCTCTCCCATGGGAGCATGAATAGAAGGACCTATAATTACAACCCAAAAATACTATGTTTATGATTTCTCGGAAGAAGATTTATGGTAGTAATCTTGTTTTTCATATGCTTACTATAGCTTAGGAGTTGATTTATTTCCCAGATCCGAGTTTTTGGCATAGGTTAGATGGCATTCAAATTCAACCCATCTTTTCCACTACTAGTTGTTTCATTTTGTCAATGATAAAAGGGTATATGCATGTGATGATTGCAAGGATGTTTGGACCTGCAGGCAGGGTCACCTTCACCACCTCCATCTTGGACTTCCTCACCCTCTTTTATGAATCCCAAATGTTGTCCTCAAAGTTTTGTTCTTGAGATCATTTTCCTAGACCATCGTGAGTAGCTCTCCTAGTGCAAAATAGGCCTTCAAAAGGCTTTGAGCTTGGCTAGGGGCTATGGTCACCCTTGATCCATTTAACTCAACCTCCATCTACCTTTCCACCCTTGAACCCATCATTTCCACCTCCTAAACCTTCTTGACATCCTTCCTGTAGCATTACAAGCCTTCTTGTAGCAATACATGGCACCTGTAGTAGCCTCTTGTAGTACACTTGTAGGAACCTATTTCCTCACCAATTTTGATTTTTTCTACAATTTGGATTTAGCTTAGAAGTAGGTTGACCCATAGCTGTGACTCCATAATCAAGAGGAGCTCCTAGGCCACTCCAAACGCTCCTTTTCCTTCACTTCAAAATCAAATAGAATTAGTTTCCTTATCACAGATTTAGCACAATAGAACATTGATTTATATGCAAATGTGAGCTAGATAGATGATACATATAATCTTGAGTTTTGATTTGATAGGTTAGCTTATTGTCTGCAAGTAGATTTGGTAGCTAGATGGTTGATTGCAAGATAATGTAGTTCCATTTCTACAAGTAGTGTAGCTCTTATCCTTTTAGGAATTGATTCAATAGCATTTACAAGTTGAAGTTCAAAAGCATTTTCCTTTTTATAATTAGAGGCAACTTCTAAATTTCACCTGCATTAGTTAGTTTTTGTTCTAATTCAATAGGAGGAATGGTCTTGGAGCACTATTGATCAAGTGTCCTAGTTGAGGGTGGCATGAGCAGAATCCCATCTACTGTGCATATAGCACTATCACTTAGAAGTTTGTATGAACCCCAGGTTGATAAATAGAGTTGAGGAGCCCTTGGGAGTTGCAACACTCTTGGTGCAATACCAGGGCTCACCAGTACTCATATTGATTGATGCTGTGTTATGCTTGTAGCATTTGATTGTGACATATATGTGGTGTGAAAATTGATTTTGATATGATTTACACTTTTAATAGACATGTTGACATGAGGTATGATGTTTCAAATAACTTTACACCAACACACTTGTAGTGGTAATCCAAGGTGATGGATAAGAATATGTATTTATGTTTTGATTGTCTATCAATTAGTTGTGTATTTCAACACATAAGAGGATAGTAAGGACAACAAATAACAAGTATTGAGTAGCAAAATTGACCAAAATCACATTGATAGGTCCTAACATGGTCATGAAGAGGAGTCAGTAGAGGAAAGGAGAGAAGAGGGTTCTCGTGATTAGATTGATACTCTTAAAAGTCTAAGGGTTGAGCTAAGGAGATTCAATGATGGAAATGAAAAGATTGTTAGGGCCTAGGAAAATTAGGAAATAGTGAATGTAGTTATACTACAAAGCCTATCAGATCTACAGAGACAAAAACAACACGGGTTAGGAGCTAGTTATAAGTTTAAGTAGAGTTCATCAAGATTTGGGAGACAAGAATTGAAGATTGATGGTGCAGAAGGAAGTAGATCCAAGAAAATAAACAAGCAGGGAAGTGAAGACACAATGAGAGGTAGAACTCATATAAGTACTCTAGAGAAGAAGATGGATAGTTATGAGCAGCTATATAGTTCTCTGGAAAAAAAAAAAAAGGCATTACTAAAAAAAAAGAAAGGGAAAGGATTTTGTACCAAAAGAGATCAAGAAGACAACACTTCGTACATTTGATAGAGAGGTGAAGAAGGATGAATAATTTGAGACATGTCTAGTAGGGATAAAGAAGTATTCAAAGTCCATAATTATTTTAAGAACATGAAAAGCAAGAGTAGCCATCTCAGTCTCAATGGAAAGGCCGATATTTGGGGGGAAGATTTAAGGAATGTGAAGGATATGAGAGAAGAAATTGTCTTGAGAGAGCTTCGAGAGATATTTTTAAAAGAAGTATCCGCCTAAAGAATATTATGATAAAAAAGCTACTTGGCTCGGTGACATGAAGAATACATTACCAATTTCTTGGAGTCATTAAGATGCGTACCAAACACATTGTCACACTCATAACAAACCACCTAACCTAACCGATGTAGGACTGGGATAAAAATGATTTGAACTAGCATCTTATTTGCCAATAGTTTTCACGAAAATTAGTCAGCCAGCCCGTTAGCGGGACCTTGTAACCGAAATTGTTTGGTTCAGCAACGTAACTCGTTCTTCAACGTGTTGGGAAACCACCTAACCAATGTAGCAGTAAGATAAAATTGATTTGAACTAGCATCCTACTGGTTAATAGTTTTAACAAACTTTTATTTTTTAATTATGATAAATCAGTAATACTTTGGACTAATTTCGACTTATACCAAGAATTCCAATCTTCAGTATTTCGAATAAATTTGCTACGATAATATTTAATCTAAGTTCTATGGCTATAGTCTCTCCGTGCTGCAGATGTTTTAAAATTCATAGAAAAATCGCTTTCCAACGTTCACTCCGTTAACTAATGCCCATACTGCTGCAAATGTTTCAAAATTCATAGAAAAATGGCTTTCAGTCCGTTGATTAACGCCCGTACTAACGGATAGTCTAGTGCGTCAGGTAAACATCTACAATGGAATCAACCTATTCTCCCGTGTATACGTGGTCGCTCACTGTCACTTTTCCATCTAACGTGTTGGCAAACGTCCACAGCGGAACTAACAGATTCTCCTCGGTGTCTACCGTCGCTTTTCCAACTAACCATGAATAGATTATGATAGATTTTCCATTGTTCTGGAGGCGTTATTCGTAAGCGGGTAGTGTAGAAAGATATAAGAAATATGGAAGCAAGTTTTATTATCTATTTAGGTTTTTGGAATTTTGGTGTTTCACCAAATTTACAAAAGTCTAAACTTTTTATAATTTTAATTGAAATTGTGTCGAGATGTTATTTATATTAGAAATTTTGTCCAATTTTATCAATTAACAATTCAAAAATGCAATAGTAACAACCTGTGTAGGTGGGATAGAAAAGCAATCAAAACAAATATGAAACCAATTATTCAGAAAGTTCATGGTGTTAATGACACTTGGATTTGATCTAGAAACTTACCATACTATTGATCCAAGTAACGGATTAAGATTCAAAATTATGATGTGTCAAGAATCTCCGAAACCCAGAAAGTTAATATAATCCAATGGCGCACACCACCGTGTAGAGTATTTAATGTTATTTAAGACGAATTCTTATTGCACGCCTCTTGTGTTGCTCACCTATTATGTACCTGGAAGTCACTGACAACGATCAGAATAAGCTAGCTCATTCAGAAATTAGTACTATCCAAGTATTTGGCAAAAATGTTGGGTAGAACTTATCGCTGTAAGGCGATAATTAGTTAGAGCCTGTAAATGTGTTAGAAAACATGCACAGATGAATCTAGTTAGTAAAGGTTGAACACACAGCTTTACAGAGCAAAAGCACTAAAAGAAAATCGAAAGAACAAAAGAATGGTTCATTAGAAAATAGGTTACAATGCTTATGATATAGCATTACTGGGTGAAGATCCCAAGGTAATGCACCATAGTGGTGATCAATGAGAAGACTCAATACCTACAACAAGCTCCGGAGATAACTAGCCAGTTGCGGAGTGAAAGAAGGAGCAAATCAGGGAGTAAATCATGCAGAAGAACTAACTAGTTGCGGAGTTAAAGAAGGAGTAAATCATGCAAAAGGAATCTTGCATGTAGTCCCATGCTTTAACTAAGAGTCCACATGTAGGTGTGTAGTAGTTCCAACACCCCCCTTAAACACCACTATGGGGAAAAATAGAAAATGGGCCATGGCAACTAAGGCCAAAAGTCAGCCAAAATACAGTGCAACTTGTACTAAAATTGAGGAAAGAAAGAAAACCTCGTGGGAAAACCCCCCCTCAAAATACAATGTAATCAAAAGAAAAGAGGAAGAAAAGACAATTGCTAAGCAACTGTGTCCTTCACTCCAAGACGATCGCGCAGAGAGCGAAACTTCTGCTCAGTGAATGTCTTGGTGAAGATGTTTGCAGTCTGTTTTGTTGAGGGACAGAACTGCAAATCAATGACCCAATCATGTACTAAGTCTCTGATGTAGTGCATATGGATCTCTATGTGCTTCGTCCACTGCCGCTGTACTAGATCCCTGCAAAATTTGAGAGTGCTCTGGTTGTCACACCAGATGACAATGGGTTGGTGGAACTGGACGCCCAACTCAGTGAGGAAATGCTGTAGCCACAGAGCCTGAATAGTGATGTTGAAAACTCCTTTGTACTCGGCCTCAGCTGAAGAGAGAGCAACAACAGCTTGCTTCTTGCTCGACCAACAGATAGGGCTAGATCCTAGACTGAGTGAATATCCAGAGGTGGACTTGCAATCAATGTTGTCTCTCGCCCAATCAGAATCTGTGAAGCCAAGGAGATTCAATGCAGTGCCTGCTGCATAGTGAATCCTAAAAGTGATGGTGCCCTGCACATATCGGAGGATGCGCTTAGCAACATTCCAGTGTAGCTCATGTGACTCCTGCATGTATCTGGAAACTGCGGCTACTGCATATGAGAGATTTGGTCTGGAGTGGGTGAGGTACAATAAGCTCCCCACTAGCTGTCGGTAGAGAGTGTTGTCAACTAATGGAGTGTCACCTCCATCCTCAAGGCAGACCCCAGACAGAAAAGGAGTTGGTGCTGGCTTGCAGTCAGTCATGCGAAATCTCTCAAGGAGATCTTGTGCATACTTAGCCTGAGAGAGTTTGATGCTTATGGCATCCTGGCTAATCTCAAGACCAAGAAAGAAGTGTAATGGACCCATGTCCATCATCAAGAACCTATCATGCAAAGCCATCTTGACTATAGCAATGGCTGAAGCCGCGCTGCCGGTTTTTAGGAGATTATCCACATACAAAACTAAGATAAGAAGAGAATCATGTGTCCTGAGAATGTAAACATTCGGATTAGACTTACATCTTTCAAAGTTTTGTGATAAGAGAAAAGAATCCATCTTTGCATACCAAGCTCTCGGGTCCTGCTTAAGGTCGTAGAGAGATTTCTCCAATCTATAAACCAAAGATGAATCCTGAATGAAACCATGTGGCTGCTCCATGTAAATCTCCTCTGATAGGTCTCTGTGAAGAAAGGCATTCTTCACATCCATTTGATTTACTTCCCACCCCTGGGAAACCGCAATGGTAAGTGCAAGGCATATGGAATCCATCTTTGCTACTAGAGCAAAGGTCTCATCATAATCAATGCCATGCACTTGCTGGAAGCCTTTGGCTACTAGCCTAGCTTTTTGTCTAGTGATTTGCCCATCTGCAGCACTCTTGTCTTGTAGAACCATTTGCATCAGACAAGTTTCCTTCTTGAAGGAAGGGGGACCAGATCCCAAGTCTGGTTCTCAAGGAGGGAGTTATACTCCTCCTCCATGGCGGACTCCCAAGATAGATGCCCAGCAGCCTCAGCATAAGACCATGGATCAAAAGAATGAACCAAATGACAATGCCAGGATGGCGATGGTTCAGTGGCAGTGAGGGAAAGAGGAGGCTCAATAAACTCAGAGCTAGTCCTCTATAGATTAGAAGTATCCCCCACAAGACCATTTCTAGCAGCTGGGTGGTCTTATGCATATATCTCACGTAAGCTCCTTGTTCTCTGATTTATGACAGGGGAATATGATTCACTGTTGGAAGCCTGATCTGGGCTTGGATGTGGATCATCATTTGCATGCACTAGATGTGTATTTGAAGACTTTGTTTCTGCATCTGCATGCTCTACCTCGGTATCTGCATGCTCTGTATCTGCATCTGAGTGTACTGAGTCATCATCTCGAACATGAGGTAGATAAAAGGTGTCTGCATGCGACGATTGAGGTGCATGCGAGAGACTTTTCTCAAATTTGACACTTGGCTCAATGATGAGCTTGTTAGTAGAGGGAATTATGAGCCAGTATCCCTTCACACCATCAGGGTATCCAACAAAGATGCACTCAATGCTCTGTGGATCAAGAGCTTTCCTCTTTTCAGAGGGGATCCTAGCCCATGCTCGGGAGCCGAAAACATGGAAGTGGGTGACCTCTGGTTTAGTGCTGCTCCAAGCCTCAAAGGGGGTCTGATCCTTGACAGACTTATGAGGAGATCTGTTCTGGATGTAGTTAGCACAATTAAGTGCTTCAGCCCATAGCTTATGAGGCAATGACTTAGCATGCAACATGCAGGAAGCTGTCTCTTTGAGAGATTGACTCTTTCTCTCAACAACTCTGTTCTGTTGCGGAGTGTATGGAACTGTGTACTGCAACTTTATGCCAGACTCAAGGCAAAGTTTCTGAAGTGTTGTGTTAACATATTCCCCCCCATTGTCTATACAGAGGGCTTTGATCTTTCTCTCTGACTATGTCTCAACTAATGCTTTGAAATCTTCAAAGTGCGCAAAAACTTCAGATTTGTTCTTGAGAAGATACACCCAAGTATACCGTGATAAATCATCAATAAATGTAAGCACATACCTTGCTTTGTTGATGGAAGGATGAGGAAAAGGCCCCATGGGATCACTATGGATCAGATCTAGAGGAGAGGATGCTATGTGAGTCTTGCCAGTGTCAAACTTTTCTCTAGGATGTTTGCCAAGGACACACCCTTCACAAACTCATTTGGAGAAATTGATATTTGGCAAGCCTTCCACCATCTCATGCTTGCTTAGCTGCTGCATATACCTGTAATTTAAGTGACCAAACCTCTCGTGCCAAAGCCTACTACTATCATCAACATGTGTAAGCAATAAGGAGGATTCAGATTCAATAAATTCAGAAAATGTATACAGTCTGGCTCCATTGTTTACCTCACCAGTTGCAATTTTGGAGCTACTATGTAGATCATATATGTTCACCACATCTGGAGTGAATTCCACTCTCTTTCCGGTGCCAGAATGAGTGATCTGATAAACTGAAAGTAGGTTTATTAAAAGTTTTGGAACATGAAACACATCTTCAAAGCTTCCGTGTAAAAGTTCCACTCTACCTTTTCCGGTGACCTCAATAGGTGAGTCATCTCCTATGAGGAAGGGAGGTCCTTTGCATGCATCCAACGAGGAGTAGACTTCCTTTGCAGCAGCCATATGATGTGATGCACTAGAATCTATAATCCATGCATCAAGAGAAGAATTAATTGCAACTAAAGCATGAAAATTGTTACCTTTCCTGTGTGGTGGATCCTCAGTTGTCTTCTTGGCACCCTGACGGATGTGGTCCCCAAGGTTGTGCTTTTGAAGGATTTCTGCCATTTGGTCAATTTGTTTCTTCATGCAAGAGGATTTTGGATGGAATCCTCTTTGACAGTAGGTGCATCTGTTTCCTTTCTTCCCTTTCTCATTTCTCGAATCGGAGGAGTCATTGAAGGGCTTGGTGTACCCTTCCTTCTTTGGATGGGAATGCGCTTTTCCCTTGTCTTTTTGCTATTGATTTTTCTGATTTGAATCAGATTTGTGATTTTTATTGTGGCTGCCATCATGCACAACAAGTGCACGCGCTTTTGGAGGTTTGATTTTCTCCATGCCAATGAGTTTATCTTGCTCAAAAATAAGGGACTCCATAAATTCTTTGAGAGAAGGCATAGTGTAGGATTTACCTGTTGCGAGCCTTACTGAACGAAATATAGACACAAAGACAGAGTATTCCGATCCGAGCTTTGACATAATAGAGAGAACTTGGCGACTCTCCTCCTTGGATTTGTCAATTCCACAACCCTTGAGTTGTAGCAATAGATCATTATATTTGGTGAAGAAGTCTTGAATTCTGTCATAGTTCCGTGGATCCAATGACAATAGCTCCACTTCGAGCAGATGTCCTTTCATCTCATCCTGTTTCCCGTAGAGATCTTCAACCTTTTTCCAAATCCCATTGGGAGTATTGCAAACAGATAGATGAAACTGCAACTCTGGAGAGATGCACATGCATATGGATCCGTGGGCCTCATCCATACGATTGAGGTACTTGGATTTCTCTATGGCTGAAGTGGGTTCCACTTCTGTAGCCATTGTAATCCTGTACAACCCTTTATGACGAAGGTATCGAGCCATTTGATCCTTCCATTCGTGATAGTTGTACGGTGTTAGGATCAATGCTTTGGGAAACTCCATTTTTCTATTGATCTTCAATCTCCAAGCTGTAATACCTGCAAAATAAAGTATTGGTGCGCCTTTTATCTAGCAACCTGTGGGCTCTGATACCATGTAAATGTGTTAGAAAACCTCCACAGATGAATCTAGCTAGTAAAGGTTGAACACACAGCTTTGCAGAGGAAAAACACTAAAGAAAATCGAAAGAACAAAAGAATGGTTCATTAAAAAATAGGTTACAATGCTCATGATATAGCATCATGGGTGAAGATCCCAAGGTAATGCACCATAGTGGTGATTAATGAGAAGACTCAACACCTACAACAAGTTCCGGAGATAACTAACCAGTTGCAGAGTGAAAGAATGAGCAAATCAGGGAGTAAATCATGCAGAAGAACTAACTAGTTGCGGAGTTAAAAAAGGAACATATCAAGGAGTAAATCATGCAAAAGGAATCTTGCATGTAGTCCCATGCTTTAACTAAGAGTCCGCATGTAGGTGTATAGTAGTTCCAACAGAGCCTATCCCCGTAACAAAATAATTAGTAAAAATGGGCGTAGCCTATCTCACTTAAGGTTTTTTTGGTATATTATTTTTGTTTTGTCGAGAATTTGATATAAATTTATTGCAATTACGTGAATTTTTATTTAAAAAAATATTGAATGTAAAAAAAAAAAAAACACTCCACATCTAGACAACTCCATAAAAATTTCTCATTTCTCTGCAAATTTACCTCCTTTTAACTAGTTTAGAATAAAAAATTCCTTTTTCCCTGCAAATTTACCCCCTTTTAACTAGTTTTTTGAAAACCGAGTTCATGTTTAACACGTTTTGAATTTTTTTTTTTACCAATTTTATCCATTTTTAGAGTTGACCACCTTGCTGATTTTTGGGCACAGCGAATCTTGCAACCTGAGTAACAAATAAATTAAACACATGACAGAGTGGATACTGGATTATAAGTTACAATGCACAAATGATTGTGTCACAGGGTGGAGATACACTCTTCATCATTAGTACTTGAGGAGTGTCACGTATAGCAGAATTGTAAAACATATGAAGTATGCTGAGATACTCAGAGAATACATTATCGGAAGAAAAAATGAAATCACTAAGCCGAGTAATCAGTTCAAACCACATCCCCTTCCATCGAAAAATGCTTTGTCTGAAAAAGAAAAAAATCCTGCTCCATTTTCCTTTATGTAATTTTATAGATATATGCCCATTTTTCAAAGTGAGTTTATCGCAAAAATTTTGTATTTGAACTTATAAGTGTGTCCACACTCGCTAGTCAAACAACTGCCCCTAGAAATAACAGTCAAGCAATTCTTAGATGAAGAGAAATTATGTCTGTTTAGAACTTGTCTTTATAAATATACAACCCAGGTCTTCCTTTCAGATTGGATTCCGGAGGTTCTTGACGCACATAATGATTTTGAATCTAACTACAGTTCCTTGCTGTCATCAAGGTTTGCAGAAAACCTATTACTCATCATTCTCAGAAATAACAGTAATATCAGATAGACTAGGTGTGAAATGACACTAATGTACAGTAGTCATGGCATGACAGTTATGGGCCAATGCCATTACAGCAGAGCAATCTGCAACGGTCCGAATTTCACCCCAAGAATCTAAGAATCTAATAAGTTAATTTAAGCTTACATTCTAGAGAACTCTGGATCTGAAGAGGATCCTGAGAAATGTCGTCTCTAAAATTGGCATGAAAGTATAGAAGCACAAAGGATTTTCCTGCAAAAAGCTGCGAGTTCTCCACATCTAGACCATGTTTTTTAACCTCCTCCAAATATCTCGGCCTTCTTTGGCTAGTAATACTAATGATTGCTTCCCTGTCATAAATTTCCACAGTCACTTTATGCTCTATGTTTTCGTTTGCTGTTTTACCCGATTGGATCCCCAGCAGATGGTCTCTCTTTCTCTGCAGTTGACGGAGATCTTCCTCAAGCTTTCTGATGTAATTGATGGCTTCCTCGTATAATCCACATCTGTCAATCTGTAAGAAGAAACTAAATATATAATTTAGGCATATAAACGATTACCTAGAATCAATCATATTACCAAAGTAAATTCAAACGAAAAAGCCAAAAGAATGTCTTCATTAGACTATGCCTAATTGATTACGTTGGGAGGAGTGGTGGGCAAGAGAGATTTCAGTTGTGTACACAAATATTTCATTCATTTCCTGCGTAACTGTTCTGCAACTATTTGGCTTTCTCGTGTAGTAACTTTATTCATCTGATCCACATATCACCATACTATTTCTTGAAGGTCATCAGAGTCTTCGAAAACTAAGTCTGCCTCAGATGGGTGCTGTATCGAAGCAGTGTCTTGTCCGTCTGAGTGCATTCCGGACTAGGAAAGCAAAAACCTGGGGATTACTAATCAAATGCACCAGTGCTCTTTTATAGGCGTACACTATGGGACAGCTACAAAGCCTTCAATTAGCTGGAATCCAGTGATTGATAGAATTGCAGATTTTGATATATACATTGTTCAAATTGCTGAATCAATTGCAGTTTCGACTTTCCAGCAAATAGAATAACAAAAGTTACAGAAAACTCTCGCTAAAACGACTGGAAAGTGGGGTGAAGTTTGTCCCTGCTTTGTTATATATTCTGCTGTGAAATGAGATGAAGCCTGTGATACATACATCATACACAGACTGGATATACGCGCCTTTGACTGCTGCCTCAGAGACAGGTTACAGCATATGTTTTATATACACAGACCGCTCACACGCGAATGTTTTAGTCTGTTTTCCGCGGGTAAGGGTAATGAAGCGTGTCAAAATCTTATTGCGCATAGTTGACTGCCAACAATACGCGACAGCGTCACGAAGAAACTTCCACGAACCTTTAGGAATGAGAAGAAAGTCCCATCTAGTTATGACCGCAGATAGTCGATCTTTTATGTTCGAACTCGCTCCAAATGCAGTAGTCTATAACGCGATTTTTTGAAATTCTTTTTGGCGGATTTTTCCGGTCAAAATTCGGCAACAATTCATTGGAATCTCAAGTTTGATAGCTAGTTTCTGCACAATCAATGACTCCCGGGGGTTTTCCAGAGCGCTGAATCCAAATATGCAGTTAAAAAACCATTTTAACTGCTAAAAGTCAAGATTTAACCTCATTTCTTCCGCCATTTTGAAAGTAGTCTAACTGTTCGGATGGACCTTATCCATATACTCGAATATGCCCCAAATTAGTCATTTCAAAGTGCGGAGAACAGTTCATTTGTTTGCATTGATATTTTTGGTTAATTTGAATGGTGTGTTAGGTAGAAGGTGTGTGTTGTCGAAAATTATGTTCTTCGTCATTGAAAACAATTAATTTACCAAAATAATTAATGTGAAATAAAATAAGATAAATAATATATTCAAAACAAATTAAAAATATATATATATTTTTGAATATTAATAAAAAATTGACAAAGAATTTAGCACAAGTAGTATAGTTCACTATTTGGGTTTCAAATAGTTTGAGTTCAAATCTCCTAAGATATATTAGTATTTATGGCATTTATGAAATATGAGTTTTACTAGATAAATAGTACATTATTGATTATAACAATAATTATTATAATAAAATGAATGACACACACATATATATATATTCAAAAATACATGTAAAGAGATTCACCCCATTTTATCATAAATATTCTTAACTTACAAATAAGATTTTTTATAATATCATGTGGCAATACTATGACTTATTAATATTACATGTCTTAAAAACCATAACTCATATTCATGGGTATTTTTTAATTAATCAATTTAATTAAAAGGACAAAAAGAGTATAACTACTTTTGTTATAAATCTTAACCTACCATCCACCTATAGTGAGTAAATTAATTTTGGAAGCACTATTCCCAAATAAACACATATATAAACTTAACTATGTGGTTTTTCAGTTTTTCTTTTCTAAATTGCATGACATAATTCATGGTGATAATGCAATGTTATGTCATTTAACTTATATTTTGATATTACATTTGTGGTATTTACATAGTGTAGACTCAACAACCTAAAACTATATTTTTCTTAATTTCTAATAATATTTAACTTATATTTTGATATTACATTTGTGGTATTTACATAGTGTAGACTCAACAACCTAAAACTATATTTTTCTTAATTTCTAATAATATTTTAAGTAAAATTGATAATGATCAAATACCTTTTCACACATTGTTTCAAGAAAAGATTTTGTATCAAGAAAGATTTTGTATTTTGATTCCTTCATGTTTAAAAAATATATGATCATAAACATGATGATCTTTCAAACTATATTACTTAGTAGATTTTTGTCCAAATTTTATTAAAAATGAAAAATTTAATTTTAAAATATTGTGTTTACACTATCTAAATTTATAACATAATTTTATAATACAATTTTAATAACTTGGTAATATTATTATAGATTTTGTTATTCAATTTAATTAAATAAACAAATCACCTAATTAAAAAAATATATATATAGTTTTCTCATTTAAAATAATAATATTATTTATATAATTAAACCGAAAAATATATATTATATTATATTCTTTTAATTTAATTTTATTAATTTTATATATAGATGATATCTATTTGGGTTGAGAGTTATAATATGTTGTGTTTTTTTTTCTACATATTTATTTATTAATATTAAAAGGTTATGTTAATTTTAATAACTTCAAGTAAAAAAGTCAGAAATTTAGACAATTCTAAGGTGATAAATTTGGCTATAAAATTGTGTTGGGCTATAAAATGTGTTTGATGTTTATTTATAGTTTAATATTATTTATCAACACCATTTCTTTTTAGAATCTATTACTTTTAAATATACAATTTTTTAATTTTTTAATATGTACAAAAAGATAGATAGTGACATTTACTAATGTTGTCATGATAATGTAACAAAGATCGCAAAATTATCTCTTCTTAACATTATAACTATAAATACATTAAGGTTTTTTAGAATAAAAAGGTGAACGTGACCAAAAAAAATGTTGGGAATCATGGCTTATTTCTTAGAAATTGGAACCAGGGAAAAAGGTAAAAAACTGAGAAAAGGGAAAACATTGGATTTGAGGCAAAGTTACCTGGTTGGTTTTTTTTTTATGGAGCTTGCTCTAACAATTACTGTGGCTACAATGAAGCTTGCTCTAACAATTATTGTGGATGTCGTGCTCTCATTATTTGTGAACCTGACACATTCTATTATTTCTCGTGGGCGGGAGGCAGGGGATCCACTTTTTGATGGAGCTTGCTCTAACAATTACTATTGTGGCTGCAGTGGAGCTTGCTCTAACAATTATTGTGGTTCTCGTGCTCTCATTATTTGTGAACCCGACACATTCTATTATTTCTAGTGGGCGGGAGGTAGGGTGTAAGGACCCGCGGTTCGAGACATAACCGCCGGTGCGAAGTGCGAGCTCTACGACCAAAATGTGCGAAGTGACATAGTAAAAATGCGCATAAGGAGGTTGAGTGATGATGTTTTATAGCATGGGGAGCGTGTGGACATAACCCACGGGCCGACCTTGTATGCATAGTAGCTTGGGCAAAGATTGTTGGCCGACCAACAATAAGGAGTGAAGTTTGCGATGGTATGAGGGCGTTGGCACATGATGGACGAGTTGGCTTGGGCAGCTCCACTCGCCCAACCAATGGTATAAGTAAACAAGCGTTGGAGCTTGGGAAGGCACACATTTTTAACGCAGTCTTTCGGTGGTCAAGTAAAAGTGTGAAGGAGTAAGTGTCTAGTCGCAGCAAGGAGGTGCAGTTCTAATGCGCCCACCCTTGGGCAGCACCACACGGAGATAGCACGCAGACTTGGGCAAAGGATGAGGGCGCGGGTGAAGGCACCCGCCGTTCGGTGAAGGAGCACAGGTGGTGACTCGGGTGAGGTCGCCCGGCCGTCGTGCAAGAGGAAACGCGGTGGTGGCACGAGTGACTCGGGTGAGGTCGCCTGCCCATCGTGCAAGAGGAAACACGGTGGTGACTTGAGTGACTCGGGTGAGGTCGCCTGCCTGTCATGCAAGGTGAACGAAGTTTGGTTGAGGAGTGCGGTTGGCCGCTTGTGTGAGGGTGTGTTCACCCAGCTCGGGCAAGGAACTCGGTTGGCATATGAAGGTGTTGCATGTTTGTGAAATTGGCTAAGTATGAAACTTAGTGTTTCCCAAGTATACTTGTAAACATTGTAAAGTTGAATAATATATTGTATTCGGGTAGACTCATTGTTCAGGGAGTTGCCCCTCCCTTTATACTGTGCAATTGTGTTCTTCATGTATAATTGTTGATGATAATGAATGTGTATGGGTGTTCATTGGTATAAAGGAACAATAATAATACTTGGTTGCGAAGAAAAAACTAAGTAGACTAATGGTTAGGTGTAGTCCATGAACATAAGTATTGGTGAAAAGAAAGTGTTCGGTGGTGTCGCACCTTGCCAAGTGTGGTTGAAAGACTACTGTAGGCCTGGGGGTGTGACAAGTGGTATCAGAGCAGCTGATTCAGGCATTGAAGGTTGAAGCTGCTACTCACCTACACTAAAGTGTAGGTGGTATCAGAGCTAGTGTCGAGGAGCTGGTGAACAGGTTCAAGTGTTGAAGCATTAAAGCTGATACACATTGACAGGTGGTATTGAAGCTCATGGTTGAAGTTGTTATGTGATGAAGTGCAAGTGTGTATACACTTGGAAGTTCGTGACAGTGGAAGCAGGTACTTGCAGGTGAAGGAAGCTGGTTTCACATACAAGTGGAACAAGGGCCGGTTCAGGTTGCAGGGAACTTGGTGAAGCTGGTGGATGGTCTATACTAGATCACAAAGGAGGAAGCTGTTAGCAATGGCAGGTGAATCTCAGGTTGGAGAATCTAGCCGTATTGTGATGGGTGCTTTCCTTGAAAAAGTGTTGGAAAGAATGGAGGACTTGGAATCTTACTGGACTAAGAAGATGGACTTGGTCATGAAGGATCACGAGGATACTTCGAAGATGAAGGAAGAATTTGATGAACTTCAGACTCAACACGAGTACATTGATCTTATGTGTACACAACTTGAAGTAAAGGTCAAGGAGATTGAAGAGGCAAGAGATCAAGGTTTGGTAGAAATCTTGAACTTGCAGAAATCTCTTGATGAAGCTAGAGATGAGATTGTGGTGTTGAAGAAGGCCGTGAGGCATAACTCAGGTGGAGGAGTGCCTCATGTGAAAGTTAAAGAATCAGAATCTTATGATGGTACGAGAAGTATGAAAAATCTTAGCAACTTTCTCTGGGATATGGAGCAATACTTGGAACGCTTGGGTCTAGCCGATGATGAGACAAAGGTGAAGGTAGCTACTCAATTCTTAACAAAGGATGCTAAGATGTGGTGGCAAAGGAGGATGGATCAGATTGCCCATGGCAATGCTAATGACATAAATTCATGGGGTGACATGAAGAAGGCTTTGTCGACCCACTTCAGTCCTTAGGATGAAACATGGGAAGCAAGGATGAAGATTAAGTTCATAAAGTAGAGAGGGAACCTACAGACATATCAGTGGGAGTTTGCAAGTGCAGTTCTGGAACTTCTTAACATGGTAGAGAGGGACAAGGTGTTCAACTTCATCATTGGATTGAAGCCTTAGGCACTCAATGAAGTGAAGAGGCAGAAGATTAAGACACTTGAGGAAGCTTTTGCTGCTGTGGATCGATTGGTGGAGTATTATGACGAGACTTCTGATGAGAGGAAGAAGAAGTTCGATAAGTCGAAAGAGAAGAAGAAGGATGATGCTCTGAAATCGGATGATAAGACGAAGACGAAGAAAGCCTTGAAGTGTTGGATATGTGATGAACCACATACAGTGAAGAATTGTCCTTCAAGACCGAAAGTGGCTGCTATTGCACAATCTAATATGAGGAATGAAGAAGCTTATGTGGGGATGATGCAGATTCTTGGAGCTGCTGCTGCTACAGAGGTGGTCTCTCGGAGAGATCCTGAGAGGAACAGCTTGGAGTATGTTCGGATGAAGATTGGGAGTGCTGATATACTCACTATGGTGGATAGTGGGGCTACTCACAACTTCATGAGTGAAGATACTGTGAGAAGGATTGGGCTGAAATTTGTACTGGTGAAGGCACAAATGAAGACAATGAATTCTCCTCCTAATTTTGTTCTTGGTGTCGCTGAAAGAGTGGACACAACACTAGGTGAGTGGACCGGGAAAGTCGACTTCACTATAATGCAAATTGATGACTATGACGTTGTGCTAGGGATGGAATTCTTGAAATAATTTGATGCTATGATTGTTCCACATTTGAAGAAGTTGTACATTTATGGTGGGGGAAGATGTACCCATTGGTGTGACAAGACCTGATTGTAAACTGGCAGTGATGTAGATGGAGGATGAGAAGCACATGGAAGACATGAGTAAGCGATTGTCTACTGTTGAGGCAAAGCTTACTGAGCAGTCATTAGTTATCAGGACACTATCCGATAGTATCTTGTATTTGTTAAGAAGGCTAGAGGAAGTTGAGGATGATGATGATGATGGGGAGGTTTATGTGAGGCCGAATGTCTGAGAGGAGGATCAGGTTGCATATCTATAGAGGATGGAGATAAAGAATCCTGACAAATGGATTGAGCTTATTAGAGAGGGTGAGCTTTCAGGTTCTACTCCCTTTACATCTTCTTAGATGACCTAGAAGATGGGGCTCATTGTTAGCTGCTCATGGCAGTGAGTCCTTAAAATAGGTTGAGCAGGTATGACATATGGTGCAAGAATGGTTTAGCATTAGCATCATGACATGTTGCAGATGGGATGGAGTTTCCATGGACTTGAGCATGGGTGAGATTCTTGGTGAGTCTAGGATGTGGCAGAATCTGAGAAAGTCTGGTGAAGGCATAAGGATGGACATTCTCATGATTTGAGCATAACAGTTGGACTGATCACCTGACTAGCTCAAGTCATGAGGGCTAGTAGTGTACTGGAGAGATGTTGACATCAAGTAGGCAAGGAGGACAGTTCACAGGATGGGACGACACATGATGGGACGAACACATGATGGAGATGGTGGTTCTACATATGTTGCAGGGATGTTTGCAGTATGTGGAGGAATTGATATCATGGACCAAGGATGAGACAGTTAGAGATGATGATCTTGGTGGATGGCTACCAGGGTGGCATGATTGTCAAGGACGACAATGACTTCAGGTGGAGGTGGATGTAAGGAATTGTGGTCCGAGACATAACCGTCGGTGCGAAGTGCGAGCTCTACGACCAAAATGTACGAAGTGACATAGTAAAAATGCACATAAGGAGGTTGAGCGATGATGTTTTATAGCATGGGGAGAATGTGGACATAACCCACAGGTCAACCTTGTATGCATAGTAGCTTGGGCAAAGATTGTTGGTCGACCAACAATAAGGAGTGAAGTTTGTGATGGTATGAGGGCGTTGGCACATGATGGACGAGTTAGCTTGGGCAGCTCAACTCACCCAACTGATGGTATAAGTAAACAAGCGTTGGAGCTTGGGAAAGCACACATTTTGAACGCAGCCTTTTGGTGGTCAAGTAAAAGTGCGAAGGAGGAAGTGTCTAGCCGCAACAAGGAGGCACAATTCTAATGCGCCCACCCTTGGCCAGCACCACACGGAGATAGCACACAGACTTGGGCGAAGGACGAGGGCGTGGGTGAAGGCGCCCGTTGTTCAGTGAAGGAGCGTGGGTGGTGACTCGGGTGAGGTCGCCCATGCGTCATGCAAGAGGAAACGCGGTGGTGGCACGGGTGACTCAGGTGAGGTCGCCCACCCGTCGTGCAAGAGGAAATGTAGTGGTGACTCGAGTGAGGTTGCCCGCCCCTCGTGCAAGGTGAATGAAGTTCAGTTGAGAAGTGCGGTTGGCGGCTCATGTGAGGGTGCGCCCGCCCAACGCGGGCAAGGAACTCAGTTGGCACACGAAGGTGTTGCCTGTTTATAAAATTGGCTAAGTATGAAACTTGGTGTTTCCCAAGTATACTTGTAAACATTGTAAAGTTGAATAATATATTGTATTCGGGCAGACTCATTGTTCAGGGAGTTGCCCCTCCCTTTATACTGTGCAATTGTGTTCTTCATGTATAATTGCTGATGATAATGAATGTGTATGGGTGTTCATTGGTATAAAGGAACAATAATAATACTTGGTTGCGAAGAGAAAACTAAGTAGACCAATGGTTACACGTAATTCATGAACATAAGTATTGGTGAAAAGAAAGTGTTCGGTGGTGCCGCACCTCGCCAACTACGGTTGAAAGACTACCGTAGGCTTAGGGGCATGACACAGGGGATCCAACAATTATTGTGATTGTGGTGCTCTTATTATTTGTAAACCAAGCACATTCTATTATTTCTAGTGGGCTGGAGGCAGGGGATCTAACAACAGGGAAAAAATTATAGCTTTATGGAGCACTCTCTACCCTGCAAAATGGCTCAACATCAAGGATCCAACAACATGGCAGGGATTATAGTTTTATGGGGCACTCTCTTCACTGTAAAATGGCTCAACATCAAGGATCCAACAATAGGGCATAAATTATAGCTTTATGGGGCACTCTCTTCACTGCAAAATGGCTCAACATCAACTAATTACACGTATTCGGGGACTCCAAGTGCATCATTGAATGGGTTTCAGGCCTCTCTAGTTCCCATCCTCCATTGTTAACAAATTGGATGAAGCACATAATATTAGTTGAAAGTAGTGTCTGTAAATCACATAGTAAATCACATACATGCACATCTACAGGGAACAAAATCACATCGCAGACAAGCTTTCAGAAAAAGGAGTTGGGAAAACTCCAGGAGTCTTTTTTTTTATGCTGCATACAATCATGAAACCATAGCTGAAACAAACAATATTTCCATCCTATCCTCTGCTACTTCTCACAAGGTAGATACCCTTTACCCTTTACCAGTGTTCACATTCTGTTTAGGAAAATGTTGAGTATAAAAAAACATGTCCTTTTCTAAGGACTACTTATTAGACATTATTTTGACAAAGTAACAATATTTATCTATCTTGAAATTATTTTATAGGTTTTCTAAGGACTACTTTTCAGATATTTTTGGACAAAGCATCATTATGTAACTCTTGGAATTGTATGACAT